>JAMQGT020009679.1:0-21576 GCA_024447675.2 Pterophyllum scalare | reverse complement strand
TGTGGTCTCTTGGTTCATTTGGCGTATTGCCTCATGGTTCCGCAGACTTTTTTTTGTCCAGTAAAAAAAGGGATTTGCTTGAACATGCTAAGATCATATAGGAAGAGATATCAAATAAATAATAATCAAAAACAAAACAAAAAATTGTTACAATGTAATCAACGCCAAGTGTGAAAGTGTTGCTCAAGCTCTTGATGTCATCCATGGGCTTCCAGAAAATAACCTGTATCCATGACAATGATGTTCCTCATTTGACATAATGCATCTCAGCTACACATGTGCATGCTGAAACCAATGACTAGGAGAACAGGAAAAGGTGAAATGAAAAGACTGAATTTCGCGTCATACAGGTGATGCCTACATTTTATTTAGAGTTATACAGACCTTTCCAGGGCACAGTCCTGTATAACCTGGCAAGAAAATTCAGTAAATGATCTAATTTTTCAGTTTTTTCCTACACAAGGTAATCCTGCTTGTTTCCAACTAGTATAACACAAATGTTTACAGAAGCTATAATACCCATCTTCAAGTTGTTTAAACATTGTGTTAAAAAAAAAACCAATGACTGGGATCATGTTTTGGATTTGGGGGAAATGGTGACAGGGATCAAAACAAATGATGTCAGCCGCCACCAATAGACAGACCTGTGTGCCGCAGTGACTGTGGGTGCGATTACACAGTGACAGCTGGGTGAGATCATTACTGTTCGGGAAAGGGGGGGATAAAGAAAGGGGAGCGCTCAAGAACCGGGGAGGGGTTGAGTATAATGGGTCTTGGGGGCAAAGGGGTGGGAGGCTTTTATGGTGACATTCTTTCTCAGAGGAATGTGTGCGCTTGTATGCTTCAGATATGTAAAAAAGCGGGATTGTGATGAAGTAAAGAATCTTCTACATTTGCTGTCTGTATTTTGCATTTGTGCTTGTGGAAGACAAGCTTGAGCACAGCAGAAGTAAAAAAAAAAAGGTAGTTGATATGCAGGCTATATGAGGGGAGGGAGTGGCTGAGGGGTGGATTTGGGGGAAAGGAAGATGGGTTACTCACAGACTTCCAGTAAGAGGTTGACTCAGCTACTGGAAGCCCCTTGACCCTGTCTGGAGATGATACTCTGGGTTTCCAATTATCTGTAGAGAAGAAGAAAAGACAGAAAACAGTGCAGCAGTAAATATGTAAGCTAACAGATTTCACTACTTTCCCTTTTTGGCTTCATGTGTGTAGATCCATATAAACTGTGGAGAGTGCACATCCATCCATGAAGCTGTTTATTTATTTATTTATTTTGCTGCTTATCCAGTTCCAAGTCACAGGGCCAACAGCCTCAGCAGAGCTGCCCAGACCTTCCTCTTCCCCACCACTCTCTCCAGTTCCTCTTACTACCAAGTCACCAAGTTCCCAAGCCAGCTGAGAGACATAATCTCTTCAGCGAGTCCTAGATGTCCCTAGGAGTCTCCTCCTTGTTCAAATGGATGAAACATCTCACCTGGGTGGCATCCCAATCAGATCCCTAAACCACTTCCCCTGTTGCAGCTGTACTCTTAAGTCCCTCCCAAATGCCTGATCCATAAAGGTGAGCCCAGAAACCCTTCAGGGGCAACTCATATGTGCTACTTGTTTTGGTCACCACCCACAGCTTGGGGCCACTGGTGAAAACAGGAATGTAGATCAACGAGTAAATCGTCAGCTTTGCCACTGGGTTCAGTACTCACGTCAACACAAAAAACCCATGCAGTGTTCACATCGCTGCACAAACTGCACGGATCTGCCTGTAAATCTCTGATCTCAGCACCTCAACTGTACTTGAAGTTCCTTGAATTGAGGAAAAATCTCCTCCTCAAGCTGGCAGGAGCAGGCAATCCATCTTTTTCCATCTGAAAACCATGGCCTCAGGCTTCAAGGTGCTCTGACCCCTAGTCCCAGCCACGTTGCATACATATAAACTATAAACCGATTCATTGCTCAATCTGCAAAAAGAAAATCTGATCCCAAGACCAGCCTTTGTCCCTGGGCTGCACACAGAAAACTGTACAAGTTTAACTTGTTGCTGGCAAAGTGAACCACCCTATGGTGCATCAGCCTCGATAGCACAAAATCCCGAAACAAACTCCTTAGGACAGCAATGCATGCTCCAATATCCTTGAGAGACACAGTAGTTTGCTTGTATTTTCAACACAGATAATAAAGAAAAACACTGATTGTGTGCTTTTCTCAGCCAAATCAACGGGGCTCAAATCAGTTTTAATGATGTTTTGACTTCTAGAGAGCACATGAGTACATGAGTCACTGTTCAGATGAGCTGATTCACTGTTCATCATCCCCCATTCCTATAAAAAGAAGAGAAACAAAACCCTCATGCACCCCAACCCCCTACATTCATGTGCTCATTGTTCCATCCACTCACTCATACAACTCCATCCTTTCCTTGAAGTGATCAGTCTCTCTCGTAGACCGTGTGACCTTCAGTGTTCCTATAGCGACGCTAACACAAGAGAAAGGGGATCATTTTCACCCACGGGAACAGTAATGACAGAAACTGCTGATCAGAGACTCCATTATGAGTCAGACGGCCAATCTATGGAAACATGCCAACTTTTACAGCATATGTAATGTCCTATTCTTCCGTTCATATTTCTTTTTTGGACTTTAATTATTGAAGCAACAAGGGAATTGCAGGTGTTCGATTATATAATTGATGACTAAGGTTCAAACGTCAGTCGTCATCTGTGTGTGCTTTCTCCTGCTGTCAAGCACAGTTACAAACGCCCGATGAGGCATCAACCCAAGAGAAAGGAGCTGTTGTCTGTACAATGTAAACAACGGTCCCCTCGTTTCCCTAATTCTTTGTGTTTCTGGTGTTTTCTACGTTTGGCACGGACTCTGTTCTCACTCTTAGAAAGCCACACAGCAGCTGATGAAGAGAGAGGAGCTTTGTTGTCACCTGGTTATATAACTCAAGCAAAAAGAGGAAACCAGAATTTAGCTGCACCCTTCGTGTGAATCAGTTTTTCAAGTGACCTAGATGGAAGATATCACAGCAAATTTGAGGAGCAAATTGCCTGATCTTTCAGTGAGACACCAGCTCCCTCCCCCAGCTTTCCCTTTTGACCTGTCCGCCTCTTTGTGTGGGACTCTGCTGATGGATGGTATAAAGACAGAGGGACTGTTTCCTGGATGTGCCCTCAGCTTCCATGTCACACACACAGATATCCTCTGAGGATGGGAGGTACACATTTAAATACATGACCTATGCTCACACAGGCGCACCTTACATCCTTTTTTGATGAAAAGTCCTTACACTAACCTACATTTACTTCAAGTATATCGTATACCAGAAGTATCTCGATGAAAAATGTCTGTGAATTCATTTTGTTCTATTTTAAGACAGTTTACTAAAAACAGTATATGCCTGTGAAAAGGCACAGGACAAGCAGATGAGTCACCTGTTATATAACTCTCATCGAGGCTATTGAGTGTTCATGCCAGAAAACTACAATGAAAAGTAAATCAGTGCACAGAGAATGATAGAAGACAGTGCAAAGGTCTTGATCCACCCCTCATTATATTTTACTAGAAAAACGGGAAATAGGTGCAGTGATTTATTGAAACTGCATTATTTATATACTCCCATGTGTGTTTGCACTTACAGTATGTAAGGCAAAAACAGAGTCTATACAATTCTAACAAGCTCGAAAGTCAATATTTGGTATGACCACCTTTATTCTTCAACACAGCCTAAACTCTATTAGGAGCTTTCTTGGAATTTCTTTAAGCAGTCTTCAGGAATAGTTCTCCAGTCTTCTTGAAGGACATTCAAAGCTCTTCTTTTTCTCTTCTTGGCTGCCTTTTGTTCTGTTCTCTCAGATGCTTTCCAGATGGTTTTGCACGGTGGATCAAAATTCAACCCTACTTTTCTGCTTTCATAATTCCACCAATTTTGAAAACACCACTGGCTGGAATGCAGCTCACAACCATGGAAGAGCCTTCCCTGTGTTTTACAGATGACTGTAGACACTCACCGTTGTACCGCTCCCCTGACCTCGTCTATACATATTGACGACTATTTGAACCCAAGATTCTGAAATAGAATTTATCACTCCACAAGACCTGTTGCCACACAGTTCTTGTGTAATTTGGCATACCCCAGTCTTTTCTCTCTATTTCCCTTCCTTAAGAATGGCTTCTTGTCAGTCACTCTACCACTGAGATCTTTTCTGATAAGGCTTGAATGAAGGTTCAAAGGTTCAGGTCCTGTGTCAGATCTTTGCTGGATTTCTTCACATTGCTTAAGGACGTTACTGTCAGATACTGCTCGCCTGCTCCAGTTTTTGTTAGGTGTACCACCTTTTCTTTTGTTCTCCCATTTGTCTATGACACACTTCACACCATACTCAGATATACCACGTTTTCGTCAAATAGCTCTTTTGGACTAACCTTGTTGGTGCAAAAATACTATTTTATGCCTGTCAAATTGTGCTATTTTTGGCATTTTTCACTAATTCAACCAAAGAAATGGGAACAGATTATATGGTTTTGCAATAGGCTGCTAGTACATAAAAAACAAAGTAAGAAACTAAAGATAAAAATTTTAATTGGTTTTTTTCTAAGTTGCTCTGGTTTTGTGAAGACACAATACGGTTTCATCCCTTGAATGAGTCATTGGTGAATCATTCACATATCAATGATAAGTGGTTCAACAAACAAAAAAAGAGCAGGCGTGTCTCAAGACTTTTGCACAGCTGACCTTACAGTGAGCTTACATGTATGTTTTTTCTTTCACTCTAAAGGTAAGATAACATTCTCTGTGTTGATGCCACCCCACTTCTTTTTTTTTAAGTGCTTTGTCATCAGTTCTTCTGTGTGACCATGACAAACAGCAATGATTTGCATTTCTTTCTCGGAAACTTGTTTGGGTAAATTTTGCAACAGCAAAAAAGCCCCTGTATGAAGAAATGTATAAAAATAACAGAGTAAAACAGTTTTGTTTTTAAAGAGATGTACTTGTGGCCTTATTGTGCACTCTGGAGGAGGTCACATATCTCCTCTCACTCTCTCTACTTGCTTTGCTTGCTCTCAATTATCCCTCCTCTCATGTCCCTGTTTACTCTCTAATTAAAGCTGACGACCCATGAAACGTAAATATTTAAAGGGAGGCAGTGAAACAACATATTCATGTAACCTTTTTTAAATACACCGCGTAGGCACTCCTGCTTTTCTTTCAGCTCTGTACATCCTGCACAAAAGTGCCCACTCCCACTCCCTCCCCATCATACCAATAAAGTGTTAACCCAATAGAGGTCTGAGGTGGGATGTGCACTGCCCACACTCTTACTAAAAACAAAAGTAAAGATACATCTGGGAGTGAGCACAGTCTGTGAATGGTTTGATTTACTTCTGTAATTTCACTGGAGCTCCGGTGGTTTTACTGTAAACCACTCCTACACTGTCTGCAGATGTGGCACTGGATTTAGTGGGAGGGAATAAATGTCTGTAGTGTGTGTTTGGTGTGCTTTGCTGCATGACCAAACTAAATTGGATTCTAAGGACTTTTGTGAGTGTTTTGAACTCAGAGTGATTTTACTACAAGGGATTACTAATCATTCACAGTGACTCTAAAAACAACCTGTAGACTCACTGAGCTTCAAACTCTGGTCTGAACTGGTCGAAGAGCTGCAGGACGTATTACAGCCTACATTCGTATTTAAAGATAAAGCAACTTCCAGTATTCTTGTCTTTAAATGGACTGGAAGTCTTCACCTAGTTTGTTTCTGTAATTAAGCTTTAATCTTTTAAAAAAGGCTGTTTTTAACCTAAATCATAACCTGTTCCTTAGCAATGTTGATGCCCAACAGTAAGAAAAACAAAAATAAACACTTAACCCTTAAAATGGACCTACACAAGACTCAAAACCCCAGTCTCTTTGGTGAACATAAAAGCAAATTCCCTTCATGCTCTTGTCTATTTCAGTGGTTCCTAAATGGGGTGCTGAAGGGAAATGGTGAACCATTAGGTAAATCAAGGGATTTTTTTTGACAACTATACTGTTGTGAAGAGTAGAAGAAGGAGGAGCCTGGCTTGATCACACTTTTTAAACAGGATTGAGTTCAGGTGTGAACCTCTCTCACTTACCTGCAGCAGAACTTTGGCCTTTAAGCTAAACCACTGTTTGACTCAGTGAAATATTGCATTTAAAATTAGCACACGCACTGTGTTAATCGCATTACCACATACATACTCACAGAGTTAAGAATAAATTATATATATATATATATATATATATATATATATATATATATATATATATATATATATATATATATATATATATATATATATATATATATGACGTAACCCACACAGTAACTTGACATGCACCTCCCCCTTCAGTACTTCTTAACTGCAGTCTCACTACAGTGAGAGAATAACACTTTGTCTCAGTATAAGCAATAGTAACAAAAACCTCAGACATGTCAACAAATTCCTAGTGGCAGTTTGCCAGAACTATAGAAAATTGACATTAGAGAATGCATAAAGAATTGGAAAAACTTGTGGGAAAAATATGCCAACAAAGAGTGGGGAAAAACAGTCCCAGCATTTAATTTCTCTCTTGGCTGGCACTGCAGATAATGCACTATCCACAAGCATGAATGCTGGCCACGGCGTTGACCACTTGGTAGGTTACGTCGTAGGTTCAACAACAATTCACCACAGTCTTGTCTAAATCAGCCATCAGAGGTTGCATCTGTCAGGAGAAGCTGGCTAATATAGATAGAGAGGAATCTGGAAACCAAACATCACTTCTGGAAGAAACCCTGGCCTACTTAAAAAGAACACTGGATCTAAACTGTATGAACATAGTTTAACCATTAAATCAACAAGCGTGAATTGCCACCTTAATGTGGTGGAGGGGTCTGTGTGCTCCAATGATCCCACTGGGGGCTTACTCCTGGTAGGGTCTCCCGAGGCAAATTGGTCCTGAGTGAGCTGCCAGACACACAGCGATTCAGAAAACCCCTATGATGGCCAGAAAACCAAGGGGCCAGTCTGCTCTGCCCAGGACAGGGTTACCAGTTAAAGTGGGCCAATTATGATTTTCCTTACTCTCAAAGTAGATGCTCATAATAAATCTTTTCCAGAACATGATAGTAGTAATAGTGAATATCCTCTTTATGGTCATCTCAGGCACACAGTTCTGCCTATGAGAACTTATCTGTTGTTTGCGAGGGGCAGCCAATCAGAACGTAGTTGAACAAAGGGTTGCATTTGGGCACAGTATAAGATAAAGTGATTAGAGATGCTGGGCCATCAGTGTGTTTGTTTCTTGTGATATAATTATGTCATAGGCTGAATTCATATTGTTTTATGCAGTGACATTTTCAAATAGAACAAGTTTGGTTGCACTAAATGCACTTTTTTTTTTTGACCACATAATTGTGACCCAAAATTCTTACATGAAAAAAAGTAGAACATCTGCTCACATTCCTTACATTCTTCTACATAATAAGATGGCTATATTTTTCGTAGTGACCAAATCTAAATTGTATACACAAACCGGGAAGAATGCAAAGGAATCTGAGGGCATCCGGGACTTTCCATTGTGTACCATCAAGGATCGGTGAAAAACAAACAGGGGCTGTATTGTTTCTGCACATGTTGTTGTGCCGCAGATGAATTCAGCATCCAGCTGAGCACAGTTAAAAGCATTTGTGCTGGCCTTAAGGTGCAGGTGCAAGTTCACAATCAAACCCCAGGGAAGGAAATGAAGGGGAGGGGTTTGCGTGCGACACAAACAGGAAACAAGCTTTGTGTTCTCTCTTGCTCAGTGGTGGACACAAATGGTTTCTTCCAAACTTTGTGTTTTTCCAGGCCATTTTGTGGGCTTTGCCAGGAGCTTGCATAACAAACACTGGTGGGAGATATCAACTTACTAAAGTCCTCCATTTGAAAAATCTGTAATTGACCAAATTTTTAGCTTCACCCAGACTTTTATGTGCAGTTAGTAATTAGTGGGAGCTCTGGGCAAAGTGCCATTGGAAGTTCAGAAGTTGGCTCCTGAATTAAACAACAACAACAAAAAAGCGATGGCAGAGCTAATCACTTCTTACAGTTTATTACTCATCAGACATGGGACACCTGTCCTCCTTGGACCACTGTTAAGTTGTGACTACACAAGCCTTTGTAGTGCTGCAGGAAGTTCTCTGGAAAAGAGCAGGAAGCAATAACCAACCTCGGAGCTACAAAGCTACAAAAACAGCTTAAAACCCCCCTTAAACAGGACCAAAACAAACCAATCTTATCCCGAAGAAGGTCACTGCTGACATGACACATGATCTGTTTTTAATAATTAATGATCTTAATGACAGAAGTTGTAGATTACATTAAGCCTGTAGCCACTGAGTGCTATGATGTGTTGGTCTGTGTGTGTGTGTGTGTGTGAGAGAGGCGTGTCCTGCACGTTGTGGGAACAAACCGTTCCCCTGTACAGGAAAGACATTAGGAGCAACAAGGGTGTTGGGAGAGGAGAGGGAGGGAGACCTGGAGAGTGACGAGGGGGCGAGGTGGGGGGTTTCAGGGAAAAGAGGAAACGAAAGGAGAACACCCTCTCGGCCTCACAACAGAACCTCTGCTTCTGTCCTTTCCCCACTCCCCTTCTCCGTCTCCACTAACATGTGCAAAATAAGTGCACTGCAGAGTGGCACAACAACAAATAGTACGTCACTAATGAGTCACAGCAAACTTTCTCTACCGTCTGCATTTTGCTTGTTGTCCACTTATTCCCACCGTGCTAGATTCAAAATGTGCCCTGAGGCAGTTTGTGATGGGAGGGGTCCTGTGTTTGTTTATCGCTGATGTTTTTCAGTGTTGAGAGTCTGTGCTTCTAACTAACTCCTGCGCAACTGTTTCTGGTAATAAGATGGGAATCATGGGATACCTAGAAATAGTTTTTGCTCAAGTTTGACCTTACTAAAAGATGAAAAAGAAGAAAAGAAAAAATGTTAGCATCTGCATAGCATTTATGCAATTCTGTAGTAACTGATACAATAAGAGGCTGTTTGTGGGTTAAGCAATTTTGCAGTTTGACTGTAACAAATATTTTAGAAGTGGCTGTTTCATAATAGATACACATCCTCCATGTCTGGTGGAAACATTATTGTCAAGATTTCAATAAGGAAAAAAAAAATTCCACCCAGACTGCCAAGAGTCTCCGAGTTTATCCAAGTTGATTCGAAAGTGTTTCATAAGACTGGAGATAGTGTCGGTTCTTAAGTGAGTCTGTATTTCTTTGGTTGGATTTAATAGTTTTCACATGTATAGCTGTACATGTGAAAACTACTAGCCAACAGTGATTTGTGACCTGAATCTGGGCTGTAAACAGCTTTTCTTTTAACGCCAGCACCAAAGGGTGGGAAGGGTTTGCTTAATTTTTGGAGTGAAGTGCCACTTCAGCTCCACTCATGGCAGTGATTCATTCCTGTAGCAAAAGACAGAGACAAAGGACACAGGAAAGAAAGACAGACTGGGGAAATCAAATTATAACTGAACTATTTACTGTCTGCACAACCTTTAAAGGTGAAGCAAATGTATTATGTCATTACATAAGTGTTGTGCTTGCTATTTTTGGCTATAACAGAGCTGAAAATGTATACAAAAAAAACCAAACATTTTGTAGCAAGGGGGCATTTCCACAATATTTACGGTCATAAAAACTAAAACTTTTACTGCTAAATCAATAAATCATCAATTTATCACATCAGTGTCCGCCACATTTCACCTGTCCCAAACCAAGAAAACCAACCATTAGCATTAAAAATACATTGAATGTTTTGGAACTCAACTCATATTACTTCACCCGTCTCTCATGGAGCCAAGGAGATGAACATGGTGAAAAAGAGGGCAGTCTGGACCAGCTTCTTTTAAGCTTCTCCTATGAAGCTAAAAAGAAGGAAATGCACACAAAAAGCATAAACAGCAATCCTTTTTAATTCTTAGGTTGCTGACTACTGCTGTTGTCAAAGCTGCTGGAATCTACGCAGTAAGCACAATAACCACAGACTGTATATAGAAGATGGTTATAGCCACTGTGATGTCACCCTTTGGTTGGAGAAATTCTGTTTTGCAGTTTCATCTTGAGCATTTTTTCTAATAATGTTAACCCATGTTAACATTATAAACAAGCGCTAACACTGAGGGGGCCTGACCAAGACTCAAGCAAAGAAGCTCCAATCATAACTTAGAATGAGTGACCCAAATCTCAGAAAACCCTTAAGATAAATCTTCAGCAGGGATGGCAGAGTCGGTAGAATAAAATAACAGTTTGACAACACAGCACAGTAAGAGTTTTTATAAAAAACGCTGCAAACAATTCCCGGGTTGTCAAGAATCAGCTTGACGATACACAGTGCTGTTTTGCTCATAGTTGTGCTCAGTCACTCATTTGTTTGATCAAGTCCCAGCAGCTCTCACTTATTCCCTCATATACAACTGTAAATCACTCTGTGCCAAATGCGCACTGCTCAGTCACAAGACAAAAAGAAAATTAGTGACTTAAGGAATCAAAACAACAGCAGACCACCAACATTTGGTGGACTGCATCAGAGCTGAATGCAATCTTTGAATTTGCTTTGGGCATGACTTACTAATTACATTTAAAAACAAGCAGTCCAGGACTGCATGTTCTGCCAAGGCTGGAATTCCTTTTACAGCGAGTGCCTGGATTCAGGATATCTGGATCTGGATCAGTTTGTCATATTTTCTGAAGAATGTCAAGATGATATATTTGTGAAGATATATTGCAAAATGGCAAAGAATCCTTCAAAGAATTCCTGGATCTAGATTGGAATTGACACCACAACGCCTTCGTTGTGTCTCCCGCACATCCATCCAAAACATTTAGACAGAAGAACAAACCAAACTAATCACATAACATTCTCACTTGTGTTGTTTAATATTTTAAAAGATCAATGTGCCACTGAGGTGCAACAAAATTCACTTTGGAAGACAACCAATGAGAAGACTATAACCTTTGGTTCATGGAGAGCACTAATACGTGAATGATTTTCACCAAATCCAGTTGTAAACATAAAATTAGACCATTCAGCAGACAACAATAGCCGATTCATATCAAACTCACGTCGCTTCTTGGTTCAGTTTGACCTCCTGACCCCACGTTTTGTCTCTGATTCTCAGTCGTGGCCTCCTAATTAGTTCGACTTTACAATGCATTCTTTCATACATCGCTCAGGCCTTCGCTGTCTTCCCAAGCTCAGTGTTGTTTTTTAAAAAAGACGAGACGCTACAGAGTTGTTGTACTAGTTGTGCTGGTTTAGGTGGAGATAAAGGAATCTCTAAAAGTAAGGTTTGAAAACAGTGGGTGATGGAGCTTCTCTTAATGCATAATGAAGAGCTTTGTGCAGTTGCTGACGCATACAGTACTGGTAATCTTTGCTGGTGCGTTTATGTTTTTAAATGATACCTAGTTTACTACCTTTCATTCACCTTGAATTTCTCCAGAACTTTGTGTTTTTATGTGCTAAATTCAGTTTCAGCTTGTTTAGTATTGTGAGATGGTTTTTTTCCCAGCCACTTCTGCAAAAATAGGTTTTGAATCTGAATCATACGTAACTCACAAACAAGACTTGTTTGTTTCTAAGGCCCCCAGGCTAGAATATAAAAGACTGAAAGCCAACCGGCAGCAAAATTGTGACATAACGTCACACAGTTAAACTGCCACGTCCTGCATGTGTCATCGATCACATTATTGTAAACGCTTGCAACAAGTACAGCTTAGTGAGATAAACTGATGCTCTCTATCTGTCAGTTACATTTCACAGTCCAGCTCCTGTCTTTATGCAAAAGCAGAAGCAGGGACAGGCAATGTTTTGCTTAGAAGTCTTTTAACAAAGTTAAATTATCTGATCAGCTGCAGGGTCAACTGGTGGCAGTGAGTCAGGCTACCAGCTGCCAGCCTCCATTGTGTTTGAGCGTGACCTTTGTCACTGTGATGGAGAGGAAGAGTTGAAATGCGAGCAAAACAGTCCTCATCTGAAAGTGTGATATTGTGTTTGGGAAACAAGCAGCATCTACGTGTGTGTGTGTCTCTGTGCGTGTGAGAGAGAAAGAGAGAGAGTGAGTGACAAAGAGAAAGAGAAAAAGAAAGAGCAAAGTGGTACGTGTGACCCGTGAGCCATTCATGTGAATGTGAATTCCCGCACACGCACGCGGGTCTTTGAAAGTGCGAGCTTGTGCTCCAGTGTTTTCTAATGCACTTTTTGGAAAGCAGACACCTCTCTCTTCTAAAGTGTCTGTTTATAAATCTGAACACGGAAAAAAAAATCAATACTGATGACCATGCTCTCCCGATGTATGAACGTGTTTCTTCCACTTCTTCAGCTTTCTTACCATTTTGGAAAAAAAAATCCTTGTACGGTTGTTTCCTCTTATCCCTTCCCATCCTTCCTCCCCTGCAATTTCCCTTCCTGTCACTCATCATTTTGAATGCTGATCCTGCAGATGTTGCCCGTCTTTGTTTTCTCAGGATTTTGTTTGGGTAAGATGGCAAGTGAAAGCACTTGTAAGAAGGGATAGCTCTGATTTGAACCACTTGATGTGTAGATGCACATGTTTAAACCTGCTAATTTTTAATGTTAATGTTAATGTTCCAGGTTGGACCCCCCCTTTTGCCTTTAGAGCTATTTTAATTCTTCATGGCACAGATTCAACAAGGCACTGGAAACAATCCTCAGAGATTTTGGTCCATATTGACATGGTAGCATCATACATGGTACGAATCGCCCGTTCCTCCATATCCAAAGGTGCTCAGCTGGATTGAGATCTGGTGACTGTGGAGGCAGTCACCACAGTTATTGTAAATGCCCATCTGCTTCAATGACCAATGCGACGGCCTTTTAGAGATGCTCTTCTGCATACCTCAATTATAATAAGTGATTATTTGAATTGCTGCTGCCTGCCTATCAACTCGAAGCAGTCTGGCCATTCCTCTCTGAGCTCTGGCATAAAAAAAAAAAAACATTTTTACCCAGAGGTCTGGTGCTCATTCTATAGTTTCTCTTTTCTGATCATTCTCTGTAAACATTAGAGATGGTTGTGTGGGAAAATCCCAGTATATCACCAGTTTATGAAATACTCAGACAAGTATTTCAGTACTTCATCGAGTATTTCAGACATCAAAGTCACTTAAATCACCTTTTTCTCAATTCTGATGCTTAGTTTGAACTTCAGCAGGTCATTGTGACAATAGCTACAAAACTAAATCCCCTGAGTGATTGGCTGATTAGATACAGGTATGCGTTGAAAATCATCAGTTCAGCAGGAGTCTGGTGAGTGTATGGCAATATGTACCAGGGTGACATGATTTGCTGCACCTATCTCCACACAGTGAAGACTTCGTGTGTGTGTGTGTGTGTGTGTGTGTGTGTGTGTGTTATTGCTGATGTGGAACTATAACTCTAATATTGCAACAACCTCATGTTGTTACTTTCATCTTCCCATTTTGATCACTGCTACCACTTTCTGCGTCTTATGATGTCTTTTCTTTTCTGTGAGTCACACCTCACTTTACTTTCACACACACACACACACACACACACACACACACACACACACACACACACACACACACACACACAACACACACACACACACACAAAGACTCTAAAGTGTCCCCAAGCAAAAGCAGCAGCTGGTCTCGGCATCAAGTTCCATGTTTTGGCAAAGGAATATCAAATATCTTAAAAGCTTCCCCTAAACATTTGAAGAGGTGTCTCTGGACATGGAATACACACCTACCCCCCCCCCCACACACACACACACACACAGACACAAAAGTGTATTAATAGTGCAGTATACTTTGTGAGCCAATGATGTAAAGAGAACACTTACCGTAATCAGTGACTAATCAAGCTCTGGCCTGTCCCACACACACACACACACACACACACACACACACACATAAACATGTGCTACCCCCCACCGCAGAGGATCGGGTGTTCTAAGCTGTTTTTTGTCATGTTTTGTTAAAAATGTCATGATATTTTGGGCAAAATACCCAAAGAACAGAATAGACTGCAGGTTGTTAATTAGCCATGTCCTTTCTGACTGAAAGCATCTCAACCTTCTATACCACCCTCCGTCGCTAATATTTCTCTGCATTCATCTTTTCCTTCTCTCCATTCTTATGCAACCTGCTCATGAATAGAAAATGGATGTGTCACTCAATTATTGTTTTCATACTGCAAACGGGCGAATGGCTCAGGCCACGGTTTATACCAAAAGCCCACACAAGGTTTTAAGCTTCCTTCTATTAACTTTATTTTTACTCCGGTACCAAAACAGTGACTCATTTATCTTCCCTACAAAGGTGCACAATGTGGTGCACTTTTTTGTCCCCTTTTAGTAGTTTGTCCTCACGAAAACGGAAACCAATGCACAAGCAGGAGCACATGTGATGACAGATGTGGCAGCTTTAAACTTTCTGTTTTCTTTACATGTTCACTTATACACATTGCAAAATGGTGACGGAATAGGAACCGGGGTTTGAGTCCTTTTCACCCAGATATGTGATGTGTTTTTTATTGTTTTAGTTGCTGTAGGGGTTAAGTTAGTCCCAATCCTCTATCTTTTCCTGCTCTGTGCTATTTAGCTTGGAAGCAGGTGGTTCCTGTTCTCTTACTTGTGCAATACCAGTTTTGTAGCTGTACAATCTCAGAAAACCACCCACATTTCAGGGCCTTTGAACAGCTTTATATTAAATATTTGTACAGCATGTTGCCTGCTCTAATACTGCGAGCCGCAACAGACGACCCAACTGAGTTTATTGTTCAGGTGACTTTTTGTATTAAATATCACGTTTTGCCATTATTTGTACTTTTGCCTTTAGTCGATCATTTCTCTTCCCACAACACCACAATTTATCCCTGTCCTTTGATTGATTCCAGTAGGGGGGGGGAAACAGCAGAGTTTGCATAAATGACAGATCCCCAGTGCACCCAGTCATGTAAACTATTTATGTGAAAGTGAAAACTAAACACACAACATCTGTTTTGATTTGTAAAACTGCATACAATGCAAATATAGTGACTTAATTTTGATTTTTGCTTTGATTTCTGAACATATATTAGTAAAAATTTAGTGCATCAATTTTTAAAAAAAGCTCCATTTACAAAGAAAAGCAGATAGCAACATAGGATTGGGGGTTATATACTATCTGGCCAAAAAAAACCTTCCACACTCTAATATATCATTGGACCATCTTTAGCGTTGATTACAGCACACATTGGCTGTATCATCATTTTTATAAATGTATACAACACTACAACATTTGTTTCCATGCAGAGTAATTTTTCACCAAGATCTTATGTTGGTGATGGGACAGCTGGACTGCTGCGTTTGTCTATTTATCAAATAAAGTTAGAAAAGGGCCCCAAAACAAGTAAAGAAAGCAAAAACTGGTTACATAATAGAGAAAGACTGTGGCTCCATTCCTGATGCTGCCACTAAAATATCTGTAAGTTAATAGGGTTGTTAATAAACTGCACTTTTCCCAATTTCTTTTGTTTTAAAAAGTAATTTCCTGTCATCAGCTTCATTAAGTTTTACAAAAAAGGGTGAAATTAGAGGCTAAAATAAAGAATTATTTGGTTTGCTCTGCACTATTTGAACTTTGAAAGCCTTTCCAACCTAAAAGACAAGACACTAATCCGCTAATCCTCAGCGTGGGATCCAGGCTCATTAAAACAGTCCACTTCTCTCATCCTGAACTGTGACCCATTTTGGTTGTGACCCTTTCGTTTTAAGAAACCAGGCTGCAGAGTGTATTATTCAGCCTGCTGGGAATTAAACCTAAACACAGAACTCCTTTTGAATGAGAGCCAGGCTGAGTTTGAATGAACACAGATTCACATATTTCCATGTATCTACCCAACCATTATCTATTCTCACTGAAGGATTGGAACCTGTCTCGATTTACAGTCAGTGAGAGGAACAAATTGTGTCAGATTTTTAATTAATTGCATATATTAATTAATTTTGACTGGGCCATATGTGTATTAAAGTGACAATGCACATAACAACTTCATTCATCTTCTGACAGTTATCCAGTTTGGGGCAGGTACACCCTGTACAGGTTGCTAGTCTATTGCAGGGCTGACACAGAGAAACAGGCAATCATTAATGCTCACATTCACACCTACAGCCAGCTAACCTAGCATGCGTGTCTACACTTCTATAGGACTGGAAGTCTTTCTGTAACCACAGGTATCACCATCTGGTGGCCTTCAGATAGAATGCAGGTTTAAGGCACTTTGGCTCGACCCTTCTCTTCTCAGCAGTTACAAACCAATCTTAATATTACCCTTTACTGCTAAGATTTTAGAAAAGGCTGCAGTTAAGCAGCTTGCGGCTGTTCCAGACAAATAAAGCATTCTTGATAAACTTCAGTCTGGCTTTCGTAGAGCTCATTCCATCGAAAAAGCGCTTCTCTGAGTCTCCAATGACATCTATCAGGGATCTTGGGGGCTTTTGGCTCAGTTTTCACTCTGGGTGCTCACATTAAATCTGTTTCACTCTAGCTTTTATCTCTTGAGAAAAATTGCTAAATTGAGTTCCACTGTGTCACACTCTGAATTGTAAATGATTATTCATGCATTTATTTCATCACATCTGGATTACTGTAATTCATTGTTAACTGTTCTAAGCAAAGCTTCCTTGGAACGCCTCCAGATTGTTCAGAATGCCGCTGTGAGGCTTCTAAGTCTTCTAAGTAGTCACATGTCACACTGTTGCTAATTCTGTGTGACATTCTTAATTCTGCGATTCTGATTATGACTTTTGCATAGACCAGCATAGTGAACTTTTACATCTATACATCCCCAGCAGGTCCTTGAAGTCATGTGATCAGAGCCTGCATCAGACAGAGTCTGGCCCCCAGACTCTAGACCTCTCTCCCACTGACTTTGAGATCTGTGGGCTCAGCGATCTCCTTTAAAAAGCAGCCAAAAGCTCATCTTTTTTCAGTTCACTTGTGGGTAACTTTTCTTTTTATCTTCAGCATTTTTATTGTGAACACTGTGTGATATTTATTTTGAAAGGCTCTTATAAATTTTTATGTTTAATTGCTGACTTTAGGATTGCTTTGTTCTTCATTCTTCTTCTGGAAACCACATCAGTGTTTTATACTCTCTCTGATGACGTCTAGCAGATCCTTACGGGCTCTAGCTGCTTGTGTCAGGACATCTGTCAATCAACAAGGCCACACCCCTAACTCAGTCACCTGATTCAGAGTTGTTATGAAGGGGTGAAATAATCTACAGTATACAGGCCAAAACTGTACTTGTACCAGGATGGGAAAATGCTTTTTAGAGGAACTGCAGTTTTTGCCATTTAGATTGGTTTCATTTTTCCTTTTCTGCTCTGGAGGTTGCCCCTTCCTCTGAAGATACCTTCTCTCGCTCTTTTTTCCCCCTTTTTCTCCTCCATCTCTGTCTCTGTATGCTGCAACAACTCCCCCTTGTGTTCCAGCTTGATGCTTGCACAGACAGGTCTCCTGAATTTGAGGAGGGAGGATCTGAGAGCGGAGCTCCACCTCTCTGCTCACAAGCGCAGGTACTGTTTTTTTTGGAAGTCTGTAATCCAAGGCCAGTAGAGCAAGAAGAGGCTGTCTGGAGTCAGTGTTGGGAGTGACATGGGCACCAGAGATAATGGGCTGCACCGTCGAGCAGCCGGATGCTTCGCTTAACTAAAATGCAAAATAGATTTTAGGCGTCTACCTAACCATGGGGGGTTTTTTGGCTGATATTTTTCTGCTGCTGTTGGTTTCCACAGGACACGTTTATGGAGGTATGGTGCTGCAGGGAGAAAATCATTCCTCCTCTTACCCGTGAGATGCAAAAGTTAAATTTAACATCTGTTTCAATACATTGTGATGTAATGTGAAAAAGTTTAATCGTATCGAAGCATATAAAGATTAATGTCCTAATGGTTGTTGGCATGTATTTAATGGTGTTAACTTTTAACATTCGTGCATAACTGTTGCACTGAAGTGAAGTCCGTCATTATGATGACAAAGGAAGGCGTTGCTGCTGCTATTTATACCTGTTTCTCATTTTACAACCTTTGATTCACTTTAAATGAGTCTGTGACAGTTGGCTGCTTGTTATTTAATCCGGTCTAGCATTGCAGACTGGTGACATATGGCAATATGGTGGATTATATTTGGGGGAAGGATGCTTGCACTCAATCATGTTTTATGCAGCAACATGCTTAGTTGATTTGATGCCAGAAATGTCACATATTTGGTGGTGCTAATCCTCACAAATATAACATTGATCTAAACTCTTATGCTCTTCTCTGCAAAACACTTCATTCCGAATGAGAAAATATGCGATTTTTCTCAACTTTAAATAACAGCCACTGCAATATGCTATTTAAGAACATTTGAAAAGTTTTTGCATCTGGGTGAAAACTCTTCACTGGTCACCAGTCTTTCCCCAGACAGTTATGCTTGTCTCTGTATCACATCTGCTTATGAGAGCACATAAAAGACCTGCACACCTCCACGCTGGAGATGTCTGCGACTGTAGGAAGATTATTAATAATCCAATGTTCACTGCTATCATAGAGGCAGATTAGAGATGCATGGACAGACGTGGGTTATACTGACAGCGGGCTTATAGGCTTTATACAGAGCGGCATGCTGGGGCAGCCTGCTGACTGAGTACTTCACACTGGAACACAATCAAAGCTTTCATTATAAAGTTTTCCCACCCAGAGATAAGAGGGGATTTAAAAATATATATTAAGCCAAGTTGACATGTTACCAGTGCATACAAAAAAAACTATCTAAACATTTTTCCTGTTCTTTAAATTTGTACCTACATTAAATTAGTACTTACATAAATAAAATAAAAAAAAATGTTCTGTGTTAAAAGGTATCTTTGACAAGTACTCACTAAACAACTAAATATTGGATGTTGTAACCACAAGCCAAAAATATATTTAGAGACATGCAGTGCTTAACACATTTATTGTAAGAGTTATGCCACAGCTGCCCCAAATTCACATTTTTTAAAAATGTTTCTGTAATGGTTAATCCATCAGTATGCAGAAGCCCTTCAACAGAAATTATATTTTTAATGCTAAAATATGATAGTTGTTGTTATCCATGAATTTTCAAATTTACTGTTTTACAAAAATGCAGAGAAAAAAGTACATTGTTATTTTTTTATTACAGTTATTAATCAGTTAATCCTCAACAGAAAATTTAGTTTTAGTGATTGAATGTTGTGCTTGATTCCTTTCTGACTTCTCAGAAAAGTCCAGTGTGCCGCCTCAAATGTGGGTATAAAAATGTGAATTCAGTTTGTTAATTGACTAATAAATAATACAATTTTTTTTGCCATTTTTGAGAGATTTCTAAAATATTTATTTTCTTCAATTCACTGTACCATATTAAATGGTTAAGATTTTCCTATGAAAGTCTAAATTGTTGATTTTTTCCCCCCTGTGTGATAGAAATGTAAGTTTGACACCATTACTTTTTTTTTGTTTTTTCTTTTTTTTGAGTGATTTATTTATAAAATGCTTGGCTTTATTTTTCCCTCCTATTTTTTTGGTTATTTAAATTGTCCCTTTATTTCTCCTATTATCTCTCTCTTATGCAATCACTACCTCTCCACAGTGTCTGCTTTTACAGAGCTTTGGATAATTTTAGTGTCACCAAACTGCAACAGCTCTGACCTCTATCCTTTGAAACGTCACGGTTTCCACAAATGGGCTGCCGTTTTGACAGAGTGCTCTCCTGCTTTGTAGGTCAAATCAATGATGCTAAAGACACTTGTACTTTCTGGGCAATCATTTATAGTTAGTGGTAGATATACTGTCCTCGTTGCTAGAGAAAGTTGTGTAGTCATTACATGCTTATAAAACCATAGAAGGGAAAGTGCTCATCAGCTGTCTCTTATTTTAAAGGTCACTGGACTAAGGGTAAAATAAAAGCAAAATCAGTGGAAATGCTTTTATCTGCATTAACTCATGGCTCTAGAGAGTGTGTTTTCCACTGCTTTGGTTCAGGTTGAAACACTGCAGCCTAATAATTAGTCATAAAACTTTTGTCTAGACATTAGGACTTAAATATAGGCTATCCAGATGAGTTTGGCAACCCCCTGGATGTTCCCTTACAGAGGAACTTTTATGTTGATGTTTTAAGTTCAGTTAATTAAGCATGATGGATTGCAGTGATATTTGCAACACGTATTCATGTTATCTCCCCAGGGTGAATGAAATGCCCCAGTCTGGTGGCAGTTTGAGCAATTTATTGCTTTTTTTCCACAAAAAGATGAAATTCCGCTTTAGCACTTGTGCAAATATAATGATGCTGTCATGCTAAAAGGATATGTGGCTACCTGCTGAACACTGCAGGTCAGTGTGCATGTTATTAGCATACTTATGTGCTGTGCTGTTCCCAAGTACTAAGCCACAATCATGCATGACTAATCTTATTTCTTGAAATCTGTCATGCAATATGAGGCACTTTTTAATTTGTATTGTTTACCATAGTTTCCTGTTCAAGTCAACATGTATCGTAAAAAAAACAAAAAAACAAAAAACGGGACCCAACTAATGGGTTTCTTTTTGTTTACACAACTAAATGACCAATTTGCATCATCTGGGTCAACAGTGGGGTCTAATGACTTCTAATGAACCACTACAGAATGCATTAGTTGTCATTAATTGACTTCAGATAGCAGGTACAGAGTGCACACTGTGACAGGACAGTCAATGCAGGCTAATGGAATAGTTTTTTCCTGGAAGAAGGCCTATAATCACCACCAGGGTGCTATGAGGACTCCCTATATGGTAGCAAATTTTTAAAAAGTAATCATAAAAAAATGGCTGTCAAAGCATGTTTGATTAGTTACACTGTGTTTTATTGATTTGGTCACAACTCAGGCTTCAACTTATTGTTTTTTTTTTTCTTGTTGCAGTTTCGTTTTACGGAGATGGCTACATCTACCTGCGGACAGTGGAGACGTCCATTCAGACATTAATCCAAGTTCGTTTTCGAACCTCAAGTCAGTCGGGGCTGCTCTTTTTGGCAGCAGGACACACAGACTTCATGCTTCTGGAGCTGATCTCTGGGTACCTGCAGGTAGGCTGTAATGTAGACGAAACTATTCTTCTTTATCTCAATGACACAAATAATATAAGATGAAGTGTATCACTGCGAGATGAGGTAAGATAATGACTACGTTCATTTCAGTAACATGGCTACAGATCAGTGAAACCTATCCAGTGGCTCTGACTTTAAATAAATGCCTCACAGTATAAAAAAAAAAGGGTAAAAAAATTGTCCCTTGGGCAATTTTAGCTGATAATATACGTACTGGAATTTACTATCTGGAGGAGGATCAGACAGAAGATTAAACCCACAAACCTTGGTGTCAGATTGCTCAGCGAGAGGGAAAAAAGTAACCCCCACCCCCGGCACTGCTTCATTTCATGACAAGTTCATACGTGAGTGAGGTTAAGAGAGAGGACCACAATAGTTTAATAAAACACCAAGTAAAAATC
>JAMQGT020009678.1:0-15642 GCA_024447675.2 Pterophyllum scalare | reverse complement strand
CTGAAAAGGATTTATTTTACAGGAAGTGTATTTTCTGTGCTTCAGCCAATCACTATGGTTTCCACTTTGTAAATCTTGATCACCTTGTGACTAAATCTTCCTTTGAACCAGTTCTGCAAGCAAAGGTTGTAGGTACCACAATGATCCGAAGACTTGTCTCTTTGATTCTTCTAAGCACATTGTGTGAGTTTACTTCTTCCGTACTGTAGCATGTAGCATTGTAAACCATAAATAACAATATATATGCGACAGTGTAGTACTTTACATGATGATTGAACCTTTTTAAGCACTTTGCTCTTTTTTTTTCTTCAGCTCTGAGTGGAATGAATGTGGGACGTCAGCAGATCGCTTTGACTGCGGTTAAACTTGGAGATAATGTGACTCTGACATGCAGTGTTAGTAGGGATGATGTCGGGTTGTCTTACTGGTATAAGCTGAATTTTGGATATATGACTGAAACAATTGCCTTAGGAAGTTTTGACAAAATATCACTTCAGAGACAATTTAACAACTCAAGATTCAGTGCCACAAGAGTAGGTAATGTGCATTCTCTTACCATAAGAAATGTAACAAAAGAAGATGAAGCAACATACCTCTGTCAAGCAGGAGCAGCATACATAATGGAATTTATTAACGGCACAGTTTTGACAGTGAATGGTAAAGTATATGCATTTTACAGTTTTTGTCATACTGGTGTCAACACCCAAACAATTACAGTTGATATCATTTCATGTTTTTTTGTGACAGAATCCTAAAACTCAGCAGAAATCTGTCACCGTGAAACAAACTCCAGATGTTGAGTTAGTACATCTGGACGACACAATGACTCTGCAGTGTTCGCTCCTCTCCAAGGACAAAAATGACACAGTTCAGTGTCCAGGTGAAGACAAAGTGCACTGGTTTAAAGGTGCATCAGAATCCCATCCAGGCATCATTTACCATGGTGGTATCAGAACGAGAGAGGAAGGGAGATGTGAATACACGCTGTCCAAAACTGTAATGGACTCATCTGATGCTGGGACGTACTACTGTGCTGTGGTCACATGTGGAGAGATCCTGTTTGGTGAAGGAACTAAAGTGGAGATGAGTATGTATTTAAAGTCTTATTTAAATCTTAACTAATATGTATTGATTGTTGTTTTTTGATTTCTTTGAATATATGCAAGAGATCATTAGATGATAATTTTAGAAATTTTAAATTTAAAAACTGATTCAAGTATTTCGAGTATATAAATACTTACACTCTCGAAATACTTTAGAATGGCATGTTCTTAAAGCTCACAGCCCACAGTGGATTGTAACCTATGAAATAGTTTTTCAGTTTACAGCCTACATGAATTGATTATTCACAGATGCCATTTGGGTGTCACTGTGACCTTTGCTGTCTTTGTTCTTTCTCTGCACTTTTTGTGTGTATGTTTTCTACTCATTTCCTGTGGTGTTCTCTGGTACCCGCGTTTGAGCTGCTCGTGTTTACATGGTGATTATTGTCGTGACTATGAAAGGTCAGTGTTGCTATGTGAATACTTAAAATGCAATCCAATTGAATGAGAACTAATATAGCTATGATACGATTGTTTCACCTGAAGCGTATGGGAAATATAACTGTGTTGTTTCATTTATATTTTGTTTTATTCTTTTACTTGGAATAGTGATGGTTTTAAAAGCTTAAAACTAACATGCTGATGTGCAGCAGAGGAGTGCACTATGAAGCAAGTTAAATATAGCCAGTCTTTCCTTGTGTTAGCTAGCTTTGACAACATTATCACAGATGTATCATCAAATGCAATACAGTTATTACAAAAAATAAAGGAAATTAATATGGCAGAAAATTAGGTTTATTAATTTTGTCATTTGATCATGATAAGTACACTGAGGAGTAAAATAAACATAACTGCATAAAAAATTAAGGGAACACGAGCAATTATTGGTAGGAAACTACAAATAAATGCATGAAATGAATGAAAATGTGGCACCAGTGGATCTTAGACCAAATCTTTGAACATAACCTGCTAACGACCAGGTCCTGCATTCAACATTAGTCATGACAGTTATTTAGCCAGGTTCAAAGAGAACCACATTCATGACACTGAACACTGTGACTTTAAGCTCAGCATAGTTCACAAACCCATTAATCTTGCATTTGTAGTACTGTACACCCATCTGGTGTGTAATGAACAAAGAGTGCAAGTGAGCTTCATAAGAAAAAATGTTTTTTTAATTGCATTTTAACATAAAATGCAATTGTTATTGAAGTAGTGCTAAATAAAATATTAATTGATGCACAGAGAAATATGAATGTCAGAATGAACTTTTATGATAATTTATTGCTGAGATACTGTACAACTAAGAATTTGAGACAGCAAAGTGGTTGCAGTCTAGAAAGGTCTTTACTTTGTAAAAACAAAACTAAAATCATTAGGCTGAAAATTACCTATAGGAAACCGACTTATGACTGAACTGCATGTACACTATCACACTATATAATGATGAATGATAGTAATTATATAAATGAGATGTTAAATGTCTGCTCGGATATTTTCTCATTTCAGAGGGATTTTTCCTCTTTACTGTGCTTGGGACACTGCTGACCTGCTCTGTGGTTGTGAATTTTGCATTAATTTTCATCAGAAAGCAAAAACCAGCTTGTGAACATTGCAAAGGTAGGATACTGGGTGCTAGTGTTGATAAGGTTGATTCCAGTTTATGCATGTAAATATCAACACCTAACATCCAGAGTCACATTGAAACAACTAGTAGCTCAGTATTCCAACATCCGCAAAAAGCAACTGCTATCTCAGCTAGAGATTGACAAGGTTCAACACAAGTAATATGGCAAGGGGGAGCCAGGACAACATATCCGGGGGAGATATCATCATCCTCACACTCCAAGATTGGGTACCAAGCCCCATTAACAACTTATACAGTGAATGCCAGAGTAGCTAACCTGAAAGATAAGATCAAGGCTAAGCTGGAAACTTGGACCCCCAAGGCTGATTACCAAGTCTATGTGAAGTACCCTCTGAAAGTCTACTAGAAGATGCAAATGCAGAACTGACCATCACTGAAACCAATCAGTTGCTGTATACAGCAGCAACAGTGATCCCTGAGATGCTTGGCTATTAGATGAACAGCCACAAGGAACAGTATCCTCCATAAAAAAGATGGCTAGAGGCTAAGATCAAGACAGCATGGAGGGAAGTTAGCCAGCTATCAGACCCACAGAAAGGTGTGATAAAGAAAGGGATCCCTAAGAAGTGCAATAAGATGTCCATAACTGAGGCCTTAGAAACTGCTAAGCAAAGACTCACAACCTTGGCTAACCACTTGAAGAGGTATACCATAGAGATAGAAGCCATGAGAATAAACCGGATGTTCTCCACTGAACCATCCAAGTTGTACTCTCAGTGGCAGGGGAACAATATGAGAACAGCACCCCTGACCAAGGCTGGAGATAAAGAAATACTGGAAGACCATATGGGAGAAGGATGTAATGCACAACACCAATGCTCAGTGGATCAAAGAACAGACCACAGCAACCTCCCTGAAGAGGCTCCAGTTACCATCACAGTGGCAGATATCCAAGAAAGAGCGGACAGAAGGAGGCTGAGGACTAGTGAGTGCCAGAACCACTATCCTACACGAAACAACAAAGATCCATAAATACATCAGGAAGATGGCTACAGAGGATCATGTGCTTAGTGAGTACCTCAGGTGGGCAGAAACCCAAGAAAGAAGAGGAGGAGGAAGAACAGCAACCATCATGGAAGGACAGGCATCTGCACGGCATGCACCACCAGCAGATTGAAGAAGTGGTTGATATAGAAAAATCCTACTAATGGCTGGACAAAGCTGGACTGACGGACAGCACAGAGGCACTAATCATGGCAACACAGGAACAAGCTCTGAGCACAAGATTGAGAGAGGCTGGGGTCTGCTGCAGGAACAATCTAGCACATAACAGCAGGGTGCAAAATGCTAGCAGGCAGAGCATACATGGAACGCCATAACCAAGTGGCTGGCATAGTATACAGGAACATGTGTGCCGAGTAACCTGGAATTCCCGATGTCAAAATGGGATACGCCCCCAGGGGAGGTCTAGAACAACAGAGCTAAGATCCTGTCTTACAGATGCAGACAGACAAACTTTTGATGGCTAACCAACTGGACATAATAGTGGTGGACAAACAGATGAAGAAAGCTGTAGTGATAGACATAGCAATACCAGGGATCGCGACATCAAGAAGAAAGAACTCGAGAAGCTTCATAAATACCAAGGACTCAGAGAAGAGCTAGAAAGGATTTGGAAGGTGAAGGTAAAACAGTGGTCCCTGTGATAATCGGAACACTTGGGGCAGTGAGAATGGCTCCAGATTCCACAAACAACATCCGAGATCTCTGTCCAGAAGAGTGCGGTCCTGGGAACAGCTAAGATACTGAGCCCGAGGACCCTCAGGCTATAGATATATACATACATATATATATATATATATATATATATATATATATGAAATTTGGCCTTGTGCATCTTCATACTCCTTCTTTACCAAACGTCAAATGGTTAATTCAATTTCAATTTCATTTATATAGTGCCAAATCACAACAAATAGTCACCTCAAGGTGCTCTATATTGTAAGGTAAAGACCCTACAATAATTACCATATATGGTTATATATAGTTACTTCCTGGATGAGTCACAAATGCAGATAGTGAAGCAGGAGTGGTTTCAAATTGGTTACATGACCATGACAATGACTTCAATAGAGTTAGGCAGACTTAAGAGATAGATTTTAATATTTCTGAAATGTAACAATTTCTGGATGTTGTAGAACAGGAGGTTGGCAGGGTGAATCTGAAGGTGCTAGTTAAGATGAATAAAATCTCAAATAAATGTTTCCATCATCATATTTATCGCACAGAGAACTTGAGGTGAAGGATTATCCAGTATAGTCTAGAATAGTCTTTAGTATAACCTTGATAATTAGGTTCTTGGTTTTGGCCTGACAAGCATTTAAATGACTGTTTCGAACACTGTTTATGTCTTCTTTTTATGAACAGGAGAACTTACCGCCTCCAATCAGGCTCCAATCAGTCAACAGGAGAGATCAGCTGTGGATCAACTCAGTAATGTGGTATATATATTCTAAATATCACTAAATACATGACTAGACTTTGACCATAACGTTGTTATTTTACACTGTGCAGACACCATGGATGGCAAAGTGAATGTAGCTTTTTAGGGTTGAAACACACAGAACCAGCAAGCTGAACATTTTCTTGGAGAAAGAGGAAACAGTTTGATCTTGTGAGATAGAGGCAAACAATGCAATGCAATTTTACTGCGACTCAGAAAACTTCACTTCAGTTTAAAATTTCTGCTTTGTTAAAATAAAAGATGTAATAAAACGTGCTTTCATGAATATATAGTGGATAGGTAACACCTGTAGTTTCCATTGTACTGAAACATGTAGTTGCCTCATATAAAGTAAGACTGGAAAGAACCAATACGCAACCAACTAAACAAATAGTACCATCAGTGATTTCAGCAGGCATTGTTTACAGTGATTTTGATTTGGTCTTGATTTGGTTCATGAGGCTGTTATTCACCCTGAACACACCTCCAAAAATGTTACAAGTACATCTGCAGTTACTTTTGCTGCTTTTGTATACATTCAACTGGGGAGGTTTTTTTTATAAATATACTGGCTCCAAGTTAGTACTATCTATGATGGATGGAGACTATCTCCCCAAAAATAAAACAGGTCTTTTAGCAAAATGTCAAACGCGTCCAGCACTGTGGAGTCTTTACTTCTTCACAGTGCGACCTGCGTGGCATTAAGTAAACCAGATCAAAAATCTTTCCTCTTAATTTCCCTAATATGCTACTATAAAACGTATTTTGCTGCAGCACAGGATTGGCAGCATAATGAATGCCTTTAGAGACAACTGAGTGTGGGAGGAGTTTGCAGTTCACTGACTGACTATTTAATGAAAATTGTAACAATGTTTTAACTTGGTTGTTAAATTACAACACTAATTTCCATTAATAATTTGCAGGAGGGTGACAACGCAGGAGTAAACTATGTGATGCTGGATTTCCCCTCAAGAAAAGCTAAAAGATGGAAGAACAAGAGGGAGTTACCGGATGAGAGCATCTACTCTGACATGAGAGACCACCAGTGAAAGGCTCTCTCCCCTTGAAGAATGATTACTTAAAATTGGCACAGGTGTGAGTCATCTGTGGTGAATGAAATGAGAACAAATAGAAAATTTATTGTGGGGACAGATTTTTGCCATATTTTATTAGTATTTCAAAAATAGATTAGGATGGAGATGACATGCATTTTTTGTAATGGTGGCTATTTAAATCAACATTTATGTAAAAAAATACACATTTATTATGTTGATAGTTTATGCACATTTATATTATTTACTCAGATTAATATTAACCTTTCAAACTGACATAAATATCAATAAAAACTTATGAGAGTATATTTTATTCCCTATTATGTTGTATTAGACACTTCATGTATGCATTAGACACTTTATTTGTATGTATTGAGAAGCTGGCTGGACGCACTAAGGAGACTTGATAAATGACTGCTTTAGTCAAGTAAACTTTATTGAAAGAAAGGTAAGTCATGGGGGGACTTAGGCGGGGAGAGAGATTCGACTTCAAAGTTGATGGGAATACAGGAGCCCTGCCTCAGAAGAGAGGGGCAGTTAATTTACTGTCCAGAGGGGGGAATAAACTGGCTGGTGCATGAATTAAATCAGATTGAGCCTTACTTGAAAACATAGAACATTGGAAAAAGTGAGCTTGGAAAGCATACTGAGCAGGCTGGTGCGTATCCGTGGTGAATAGGTGGAGAGCAGGCAGGCAGGCTGGGCACGGGTTGCAGAAGTCTGGAGGTCTAGGCGGTGGAGAAGTGGTGCCTGGAGCAGCATGAGTCTGACTCAACCACCAACAGGTGAGGAGCGGTTGATCCACACCAAACAACTCTGCCCAGCAAAGCCACTTGCAGAAATTAAAAGCGAAAGGAGATAGCAGGAACATAAGACCCTAATCCACCTATGATAAGAACAAGTCACAGTTTATTGTTTTTAGTATTTCAGCTTCACAGAGGTTATGCTTTAAAGCAAAGTAACTAAATATCCCCAGAAACACAATCACCCAACAGACAGCTTTGTGAGTACCATTAATGAGCAGCAAATTTTCACACTGACATAACCTTCAGCACTTGATGGATGTAGGTGCTATATGCCACTTTCCCAGTATGTCAAGCCAAGGAAGGCGTTGTCCAGGGTTTGATTAGAAGACAAGAAGAACTGGTGATGGACAACAGTGTCTGAACGAGTTAAAGAGGGAAGAGTCATGTTTGGTTAACGGGTGTTAGCATGCAAGAAAAAAGAAAATACTGTTCTGTTTATGTGGCAGTTATATGCAGTAACATGGATTCAGTTTTGCATCCAATTTTAATTTCAGTGTAAAGACTGATTCCGGTACATACTGAATTTTTTTTCACACATAGAATATAATACAATGCCTTTTGTCATTATACAGATGTACAATGAGATTGGAGGGCCACTCCTGTTCAGTGCCGTGCTGTAGAAAGTCACACTTTTTAAAATGTAAAATAAAACTTATAAAAATATACAGAAAATGAAACAGAATGTATAAAATATATATATACTGTAAAAAATAAAACAAGTATACACATATAATAATGAATATTGCACTTGGTGAATGAATATTGGGTTTCAGTCTCAGATTGAAACACAATATTAACATCAGATTCAGAATCCATAAATAAAAGTTAACAGAGGCTGCTCTTGTTCACTGCATGTGTACATTCACAAACTGGTCTCAACTAAATTTGTGGGGAGACACTACTGGGTAAAAATGTATGAATACATAGCATACCCTGCTGATTACTTACAATAGCACAAAATTTTTGTAGTCCAATTTTACATTTATTTGTCCAAAACAAAATGTGAAGGACAAATAAACACCTAAATGTACATTTTTTTTCAATTAGTCTACAATAAATCATGTTACCATCAAAATAACTGAACATCGCAAACCCAGTGGGTAAAAAATACCTGCAGTGCCATACAACGCTTCTGAAGCACTGAGTCAGATTTCTTCTTTTAAATGTGGAAAACAATGCAACTATTTTTCACAGTTAAAAACTTATTGATGTCACCAATACAGGAAGTGTTCAGAGGCCAAATTATGTAAGTGATTAAGTTAATTTTTTTTAAAAACTATAAAAAGAAAAACAATGAGTCACAAACAAAGGATCTGTAACAGGATGTGAGGTTTATTCTAGAATTCAGGACGTGTTCAGCACTGTCATCAGCATTTAACTCAGAGTTTGAGAGAACACACCGTCCTCAGTAAACTCTCTCGTCCCTCTTACTCTTGTTTTTCTTTCAGAGAAATCCAGTGCAGCATAGTTTACTTCATAATCAGCTTCAATCTGTGTAGCAATAAAAAGAATATACAAATAAGTTGCTAAGAAGTTATGGTGTTATGGAACTCTTTAGACATATTTTAATAGTAAATATTTTCATTACCTACGGGTGGGTACAAGTTCTCAGTTTGTGACATAGTTTCTGACATAGCAGTTTCTATTCCTAAGATAAACAAAATTATAATAATAAATAAGGGGGTTTACAAATGAGGTTCATAAAATGGCAGTCACTTGGAGAAGTGAATGCTTATGGTATAACTTGCTTTATCTTTTTTCTAATGAAATAAATGAAATGTTAAGCTTCTTAAAACACTTACCTTTACATTTCTTACATGCTCTTCGGTTCCAGATTAAGAAAACATTTCCAATGACAGAAATTACCAAACAGAATATCAATATTGCCATTTGAATAAATATCAATCGTGTTGTTTGGTCTACAAAACAAAACAAAACAAAACAAAAAAATCAGTGCTTAAAAATTCCCATCACTCATGTATTTTGAGTAGAACTTCCAGTACTTAGGACAAAGTCATACCAACTTCCAGTGTAGTTCCATTTCCAAATAATATCTCTCCACATGTGGCCACAGCACAGTAGTAAGTTCCACTATCAGAGGAGCTGATGTTCTTAGAGATCCGATAAACACATTTCTTCTGAGTCTCAGATCTTTTCCCACATTGATTCGTACTGTTTCCATCAGTGTAGATGATGTTTGGATGAGAGCCCGCTCTGAACCAGAGCACATTATGATCTTCTGGACATGTCTTGTTCTCAGAGTCAGAGAAGACTGAACACTGGAGATCTGCTGTGTCTCCTGGATGGACTGGATGTGATTCTACTGGCTGCTGGACAACAGTATAGTTTGATGCCCTTTGAGTGTTTCCTGTGGAATACAAAACACAAAGACATTCTTCAAAACATTCTCAGAGACATTTCAAACATTTGTACAAGTAGGTGAGTTTATTACCTTTTATTAACAAATATGTTCCACTCCATTTAATATTAATCCACTTGTCTATTCCACAGTGATAGATTCCCTCATCTTCTTGGATGGTCTTCAAAATGGTCAGGTTGCTAAAGTTTGCACCAGTTTGTGCCCCAAATCTCGATTTATTGAATTCTGAGGCAAACTGAGGTGGTGTAGGTCCATACAGTGTCACAATGAAGGTAAGAGTATCCCCAACACTCTGCTTGTACCAGTGGACTCTACTGATGAACTCTGTGGGTATAGCACATGTTAAAGTTGCTGCTTCACCGAGCTGAACTGTTTTCACTGGAACCAGAGAATCTGAGTTAAAATATAAAAAAAGAAAAAAAAAGTCATGAAGTGAAAATATTTAGATTTAAAATTAGTAATGTAATATAAAAAAAGTGAATTTGCTATCTGTAAATCTACATAAATCTTTTTAAACAGATATTTGATCTGAATAAAAAAGCACTTACATCCTTGATGAAGAAAAAGCAATACCATCCATAACACAACCATCTTGACAGTGCTCCTTGTTGGAGAATTTCAGTAAGTTGACGAGTTTGAAATGAGTATGTTGGGTTAGACCAAAAAAAAAAAAAAACCAACAACAAAAAAAAAAGAGTCTGATTGGTTACCGCAGAAGAGACTCAAAAGTACACTTCCTGTCACACTGGTCTCGTACTAAGTTTTTCTAAAACACATAATTTCTTTTTCATCTTCTGTTGCAATATTTCACATTGTTCACTCTTCATGTTTGAATATTAAGAGTATTTGATCTTAATTCATATTCTCAAATGTTAAGCAGAGAAACAACAAAAAGTGTGTATTTTACTCCTGGTCGTTTGCTGCAAGAAATACCCCAAATACGTCAAAGTCTGCACCTTCAGAGTAAATTTGCAAGCTGTGTGTTTCATTGGTGAGGGGCCACAACATTTTGTTCTTCAGAAGAGCAGGCTGGAACAACACTGCATGGTTTAGCTTCTTCAAGAACCAGAGCTACTGTGCAATTTGGGGAGCAAATTACACAACAAACCCTTTCAGCAACAGATATTTCATTAAATATCACCCACAATGACCCAATGGCAAAGATGGAGGTAAATGCCAAGTGTGAGATTTTAACACTTTAGATCATCTTGAATCATTCAAAATAAGAAAGCTTATTTGCATCTGTTGGCTCCACAAAACATAAAACCCTAACCAGAGACAATGAGTATCATGACAGTAGTTATGAAATCAAGTCTTCTTTTGTAAGAGATTTTTTTTCAGTGTAAATTCCAAGTCCCAACAGATGACTGACACATCATTTAACCACCAGAAAGGATCACTATAACCAGTTTGCGGGGGCTATCATTATCACTAGCGATCGTTCGATGCCAGAAGCCCCCCCCTCAGTACCAAGGGGCTCAGTCAAAATGTTTTTTATGCTTTAATCCCTGATTAGCGACTAAAAATAGACCTGCAGTAGAAATGTATGAAGGAGAATGCTTTTGAATAAAAAGCATTACAGCATTAAGCTCATGCAGCTCCCAGTTTTTCAACAAAAACACAACAGCAGCTGTTTTACGGTCTGTCTGCAGCGCAAAGAAGTGAAGCCATTACTGAGATGGTGAGGTCAGGTGGAGCAACTGGGAAACAGCTGGAGGTCCTTCATCGACTACCTGATCAGCAACATGAAGAAAAGAGAACTTCGTAGCTGCTCCACCCATCTTTTTTCACACAGAGAAACATCTGCAGTACAGAAGTTAAAATATGCAGATGAATTGTTAATACGAAAAATTATTTATCTAATTACTTGATTAATTGAAGTAATAGCAGCTGATCGATAAAACATCTGGATTATGTTTTTTTTTGTTGTGTATGCTTTTTACGTGATTCTGCAAACCCATTAGTGGAATGAAACCCAGTAGAGAAAATGTCCCCTTTCTTCTGTTATTTATATCAATCCACTTGTTGCTTTTATTTTGAAAAAACTTTTATTTTGAAAAGAGGAAGTGTGATTCCCTCTTCTTAACCTTATTTCCGGTCTCACTATATGCGGCACTTTGAAACGAACGTGGCAGACCGTAGTCCCGCTGTGCTGAACTTTGTCAGTCATCTTGGTGAGTTTTAATGCAGAAAAGTCTTCGAAACCAGTAACTGCACTTATAGAAGCTAATCTGAAATATCTGTTATGTTAAGTTGATGGAGCATGAGCTAGAGAGACCATGTGGCTGTCCACTGCCGTGTCCATATTGATACCTCATTTTGGTGAGGTGCTTGCTGAAGCTAACATGCTAGCGTCATGCTAAAATTAGCATTGTGCTAACGCTAAATCGCGGGTAGATTTCTTTCTGTTTAAGAGCCCTGGAAATGTTGTTTTTGTTAAAATATGGTTTTACCAAGTATGGTTTGAGTTTACAATAATACAAGGGAGCACTTTAAGTTTCTTTTTCTTTTTATTGCACTCATTTCTTTAGTTGGACGTGTCATGTCCTGATTTGCAAAAGCTTAAAAAATGATTTGAGAATCAGTTATTCAATTGGTTAAAAAATACTAATTGTAATTTCATGGTTAACAAAAGAGCTTCATTTCATTGTTTGCGTGGTTGGAGATAATTTCATGACTACCAAGATATTTTGAAGAAGAAAAGAAGAACATGCATGTAAAATATTACTGTGATAATAAGAGAAACGAAGATTAAAAACTAAGCTATAGCTGTAAGAATAGATAGGAAATTGGGTTTTATTTAGCTGTATGCAATAATATCATTATTGTGTGTAGGCTAGGGTTGACTTGCCGATTAAGAAGTTGGATTGGATTGCCGAATCACATCCTTGGATTCTCTGCCCAAAGCAGAACTGAACATTTGTTGACGAGCCTCATCCTTCTCTTCTGTGTGAACATCCACGTGGTAACAGTACAAGCCACTGATAGGAAAAGGAACTGAACTTGAAAGACAAAACACATTTTGACTTGACTAACGACCAAAAGGACAAACTGAAATATTGAGCTCAATAAGACTGGTGTTTTGATTTTGATATGCCGGCTTGTTATTATTATTGTTCTGGTTAAGTTGTGTTTTTATTTTATTTCTTTGCTCAAAATAATAACTATCTTTTGCTCATTTCCTGCCTCCAGCCAATTCATTTTGTACTCACCTTGGTTCCTATTGTACTCCTGCCGAACCTAGCAACTGGTCTAAGATATTTGAGCTCTTCTGAATTACTTAATAAGTCAGGGGTTACAGGAAGGAAACGGCACTCTGGGACACATTAAATGCATGATTTAAGTGTAACTCTTCTGGATTATATGCAAAAATTATCACCTATCAATCTAATAAGGCCTGGTTTAGAGTTCTGCATCAGTCCTATGTACATAACCGACATGCACCTCCAGAAATGTAACTACACATCCACAAAGACTGTGATTACTGCCTAGGCTTCATTGGTGCTTCTTTCTGGTTACATACGCAGGGCCCACCACACAATTAACAAGCAGGAGCAGCAGTTAGCGGTTAGCATTAGTTAATTAGCAAGCTGGGGGGGTGGCGCCAGGCTGAAAAAATTTTTTGGCTAGAAGCCTGTCATTTGTGACTTTAGTTGTAATACTTCTATCCATCCATTTTTAATGTTTACTGGGTTACAGGCAGTGATGTCAGTAACGCATTTCTCATTAATGATATCAGGTCATTTTGAGTGAGAAACAGCATTTCTATCACAAGGTAGAAGATGCAATCAGTTTTTGGCAAAGTGACTTTTATATATTTGTTTTTCTCATCAAGAATATCATTAACATTAAAATTTTAATATTTATCAGAAATGTGTCTAAGATGGCAGCAGAAATCACAACAAATATAATATCACAGTTCCATAAAGATCTTTTAAGTGGCCAAAAAGCACCGGATTGATAATGATGTATTTGCAAAAACACAGACTCATAAAGATTGTTGAAAAACAGGTTATTTCTTAATTTCATATATAAGCCTTTCATAAATCATGCTGAATGCACTCTGTTTACCAATATAAGTGAAGACATTACACATAAAAGCACACAGAAACATCGGAATGACTTTATAGCAAATGGCCACTTTTTGGCACAACACCGGCAGCTGTTGAATGTAACTAATAAATTAACTTTTATTCAAACTTAGTTACATCTAAAATTAAGTAATCAGTAACACTAGTGGAACAAATCAGAGCGGGGCCGGGGGCAGGGTAAATGACCGGGCCCTTTATACCCAAATAATAAAGCTAATCATAACATCATGATGAACAAAATATGTGTCCAGTTTTTGTAACTTGACTTTTCCTTGCTCTCTTTTTTCCTTTTCATTTTGCGTTGGTGCTCCACTTTTATGCTTATATTAAGTGCCACTCATGTTAGCTTAGTCCATAAAAATGCTCCACTTAGTTTACAATCTGTTGCCAAGTGACTGATGATGACATCGGTGGACGGTTGGTGACGAGTTTTACCCAAAATACACTTTGAGAAAATATCAGCGATCCACTTTGCATGTCATAAAATTAAATGTAAGAGTGAAAATAAAGCCAGTCATGCAGCACAACATTTTATTCAATATTTTACACCTACTACATCACTAAAGTCAGTCGGTCTTGTAAATATTTTAGCAACCATGACTCAGTCCTGACTGTGGCAACCTTTAAAACCCCTGTGTAAAACAAATGATGGGTGATGTAAAGTAGGCTATGCCTTTGGCCATACACTGTGCTCATCTGGATACAATCAGGAGAGGACCCGCCTTCTCCAGCTCTCCTCGGACGTGATAGAGGCCTGGCTACCTGAAATCTTATCCTCTCTCCCATCCAGGCCTCCTCTAGGCCCGGGCCGGGGGCGTGCCGTCCTCCCAGCCCCCCCTGAAGCCCCGCCCCTGATCAGTAAAGTAACTAAGTTACTTTTTAAAGCAGTAATCAGTAATTGGATTACTTTTTCAAGGTAACTGTGCCATCACTGGTTACAGGGCATCATATTAAGAAGAAATGCCAGACATCCATCTCCGTGACCACCACCCGTTTCCAATCTTACCAGGGTTAATACTGAGCACAGGGGATTGGTGTAAATCAGTCGGGAGACTAACGGGAGACACTTTTTTTGTCAAGTTGCCTCTGGCTCTCGTTCACTGCTTTGAAAATAGTTATTCTATTGTGTCACTTTTATAGACGCTACATTGCCAAAAGTGTTTGCTCATCTGCCTTCACGTGCATTTTAATCGAATGACATTCCATTCTGAATCCAGAGGGTTTGATATGATGTTGGACCATGCTTTACAGCTATAAGAGCTTCAAGTCTTCTACAAAGGCTTTCCACAAGGTTTAGGAGTGTGTTTATGGGAATTTTTGACCATTCTTCCAGAAGCGCATTTGAGACGTCAGACACTGATGTTGGATGAGAAGGCCTGGCTCACAGTCTTGGCGCTAATTCATCCCAAAGGTGTTCTATCGACTTGAGGTCGGGAATTTGTGCAGGGCAGTCAAGTTCTTCCACACAAAAATTGCTCATCCATGGACCTTGCTTTGTGCATCACCAAACTGTTCACACAAAGTTGAGCGCAGGAAATTGTCCAAATGTCTTGGTATGCTGGAGCATGAAAAGTTCCTATCAGTTGAACTACGGGGCCAAACCCAACTTCTGAAAAACAACCCCACACCATAATCCCCCCTGCACCAAACTTTACTACTGTAAATGCACACTAGTTGTTTGTAATGATTAGTTACAATTTAAATATAATGCAATAAATTTCATTTTTCAAATAATTTTAGCTTATTTTTACACCTGCCTTTAAAATGTTTACATACTCTTTGGTAAAAGATGAGAAAAACATTTCCAGTGACCAAAATGGTCACACAGACTATTGATAAGGCCGTTTGAATAAATGCAGATTGTATTGTTTGCTCTAAGAAACAAACAAACAAAATATTTGTTCTTCTTAAAAACTCTCATCACTCATGTTAGTATTAACATGCTTTGAGTAATAATTCCAGTAATTAATGCAAAATCATACAAAGTTCCAGTGTAGTTCTATTTCCAAATTATGTCTCCCCATTTTTGACCGTGTATGAGGTCCCATCATCAGAGAAGTATTATTTCACGTGTATTTTGTTTATTTCTATCAGAGTAGATGATGCTTGGATGAAATTTATTTGAACTGCCTCTGAACCAGAGCACATTATGATATCCTGGACATGTCTTGTTGTGACA
>JAMQGT020009677.1:0-25572 GCA_024447675.2 Pterophyllum scalare | reverse complement strand
TGAAACTGGGGTGAAGCTGGAGCTACAGCTGAGACTGAAACTGGGATGAAGCTGGAGCTACAGCTGACTGAGACTGGGGTGAAGGCTTGGACCTGGCCTTCCCCCACCCGCGGAAAAGGTACGGGTGCAGAGGTCGGCCTGTCCGTGGCCGCCTCCACCCGCGGAACAGGAAGGAGTGCAGAGGTCGGCCTGTCCGTGGCCGCCTCCACCCGCGGAACAGGAACGGGTGCAGAGGTCGGCCTGCCCGTGGCCGCCTCCACCCGCGGAACAGGAACGGGTGCAGGGAGCTTCACAGAATCACAGGTCACAGGGATAGTAGTGCCTACGGTCTGTTCTGTGGCAAAAGTATAGGCAGCAAGTGTTCTATGCTTCTCAGTAGGAAACGGGAGTGCAGCCCAACTCATTATTTGCTCTACATAGCTCTTTGTCAATGTGGGCAAAGAGTCCGTAAGCCAGGGGAAGTCAGACAATAGCTCATGCAGTCTATGTGCTATGACCTTCCCCTGCTTGTCACAGGGTTGCCGAAACCACTGAATGCATAGGTCTAACACATGCGTACTGGTGTCCTGCTTAAACCCTTCGCTGGACAGTTTAAGCGGTTGTATGGAATCCTGAAGCAGAGGTGGTGAACTTCTACCGCTCTGCTCCAGAGGAGATGCCCTCTTCCGCTGCCGGAGACTTCTCTTCCTCCATGGCTGTGCCCACTGCTGAGGAAGGGAGGGGCCAGCGAGCGAAGTCACGGGTGAGCGAGCAGCTGGGGCCAGAAAAGTCCGCCGCTGCGGATAACCTGCAGTGTAGGCGGAGGAGGTGAGTGGCATCGCCGGGGACCGTTCCAATATGCTGCTCCCCCCAGAACCAGGCGAGTGCCACTGTAGCGAGCGGAGTCTGCGGGATCCACTCGTGGTCACATCATTATGTCAGGGGTGTGCTGCTGTGCAGGCAGGAAGGAGGACCCCAAATGCAGAACTCCGAAGGGTGCTATTTACACACACAAGTTTATTTACACAAGTCATTCAAAAACACAAACATGAACTCTCCTTAGAAATATACCGGATCGGGATAGACTTGACTTGACCTGACTGGACTTGAGAAACACGCAGGAGAGACAGCAGGGTACAACCACTAATGACGCGACAACAGGCACAGAAAACACTGGAATTAAATACACAGGAGGACTGATGACATGGGAGGAAACAGGTGGGAGCACAGGTGACGCCCATAACACCGACGAGACAAGGGGAAGCAAAACTAAACACAAGGCATAGGGAACACAGGACTATCAAAATAAAACAGGAAGAGACAGGACCAGGAACATGACAGGGGGAAAGACCAGGAACCAGAGATACATAAGAAATACAAAAAAGGAACACAAAACACTGGGCCACTGGCCCAGGACCACGACAGAAAAAAAATAATCGAAAAAAGTAGATATACATACATACATACATTCATTCATATATTTATACATACATACACACACACACAATCTTGCTGTTTGCGGTAATGTGTGTGTGTATGTGTCTCTGTCATGAAATGTACTCAATAATGAGGGTAGGAAACTGCAACCATGCCCCCTGCAATCCAGAGGTGAATAGGAAAGGACCCAGGGGACCCGGGACATCCACAGCCCACTAGGAGCTCAGATGACCCGAGGCCGCACATCCTGATGGTAACCGCGGGTCACCCCAGAGGAGGAAGGAGAGGGACCCCAGACAGAGCCCCCACGGCCAAAGGGCAAGAGTCCAGAGAGCCAGAGGCAATGAGCAGCAGCAGGGAGCGGGTCAAAAACCATGCCAAGACATCCGGCCACACATCCCGGAACCCACGGGCACCCACACCCCAGGGTGTAGACGAGTACCATACATGGACATGTTAGTGTGGGGGAGCGGCAACCCAGGGAAGCAGCCAGCCCAGCCCCAAACAACTAGCCAGTCCCCACCCAAGGCAGGGTGCATGAAACTGGGGTGTGAGAGGACCCGCCCACCCCCTCCTACCACCCAACGTGTTTGGGGTGATGTGAGTGCATGTAATGAGAAGAATGAGTATGACTGTGTGAAAGCTAATGGTGCTATTAAAATTGGAGGGACAGATGTAATATTAGCACTGAATAACAGCGCCCATCCACACCACCCCCCAAGGCCCTCAATGTCGATAAAACTGAGGAGCAGCCGGCAGTGAACAGATAAGTGGCGCCACCTCAGCGGCACCACCCTCTAACCACTGTGTGACAAACCTGCCCCCCAAAGCCCTGTATCTACTATGATGTGTTGTGAACTAAATGATGCAATTAAAAAGGAGGAGTGGGACATCGCACAGCACAGCGAGCAGAGCCAAGGAGGTGGCCATACTCACTGCAGCACGAGCCCCCTCCACCAAGAACCTACGTGTGTGTAATGTGATGTTTAACTGAGTGGGAGGAGGGGAAGGGCCAGGATAAATATGACCGAGGGGCAGAGGACTACCTCCCGGAGCACCCTGTTGAGCTAGTACAGCCATGAGTCTTCTTGGGAATGATGCAACAAGTTTTCCACACCTGGATTTGAGGATCCTCTGCCATTCTTCCTTGCAGATCCTCTCCAGTTCTGTCAGGTTGGATGGTGAACGTTGGTGGACAGCCATTTTCAGGTCTCTCCAGAGATGCTCAGTTGGGTTTAGGTCAGGGCTCTGGCTGGGCCAGTCAAGAATGGTCACAGAGTTGTTGTGAAGCCACTCCTTTGTTATTTTAGCTGTGTGCTGAGGGTCATTGTCTTGTTGGAAGGTGAACCTTCGGCCCAGTCTGAGGTCCTGAGCACTCTGGAAGAGGTTTTCTTCCAGGATATCTCTGTACTTGGCCGCATTCATCTTTCCTTCAATTGCAACCAGTCGTCCTGTCCCTGCAGCTGAAAAACACCCCCATAGCATGATGCTGCCACCACCATGTTTCACTGTTGGGATTGTATTGGGCAGGTGATGAGCAGTGCCTGGTTTTCTCCACACATACCGCTTAGAATTAACACCAAAAAGTTCAATCTTTGTCTCATCAGACCAGAGAATCTTATTTCTCATAGTCTGGGAGTCCTTCATGTGTTTGTTGGTGAACTCTATGCGGGCTTTCATATGTCTTGCACTGAGGAGAGGCTTCCGTCGGGCCGCTCTGCCATAAAGCCCAGACTGGTGGAGGGCTGCAGTGATAGTTGACTTTGTGGAACTTTCTCCCATCTCCCTACTGCATCTCTGGAGCTCAGCCACAGTGATCTTTGGGTTCTTCTTTACCTCTCTCACCAAGGCTCTTCTCCCACCATTGCTCAGTTTGGCTGGACGGCCAGGTTTAGGAAGAGTTCTGGTCGTCCCAAACTTCTTCCATTTAAGGATTATGGAGGCCACTGTGCTCTTAGGAACCTTGAGTGCTGCAGAAATTCTTCTGTAACCTTGGCCAGATCTGTGCCTTGCCACAATTCTGTCTCTGAGCTCCTTGGGCAGTTCCTTCCACCTCATGGTTCTCATTTGCTCTGACAGCACTGTGACCTGTGAGGTCTTATATAGACAGGTGTGTGCCTTTCCTAATCAAGTCCAATCAGTTTAATTAAACACAGCTGGACTCCAATGAAGGAGTAGAACCATCTCAAGGAGGATCAGAGGAAATGGACAGCATGGGAGTTAAATATGAGTGTCACAGCAAAGGGTCTGAATACTTATGACCATGTGATATTTCAGTTTTTCTTTTTTAATAAATGTGCAAAAATTTCTACATTTCTGGGGGGGTTTTCTGTCAAGATGGGGTGCTTTTTTCTCAAGATGGGGTGCTGAGTGTACATTAATGAGAAATAAAATGAACTTTTTTGATTTTAGCAAATGGCTGCAATGAAACAAAGAGTGAAAAATTTAAAGGGGTCTGAAGTACTTTCCGTACCCACTGTACATGACGGGATACTGGGAAACTTTACCATTTTTAGATTTTGCGTTTTATTTTAGTTACCTTCTCATCCTAGTTTGACTAGAGTTCACACTTCCAAACTTCACCATGGCTAAAAATTGTACATGCAAATAAACTGTACATGTAAATAGCATGTACAGTATGAATTGAGTCCCTGGGAAATTCTTATGAGAACATCAAGATAACGTCCCATTTTTTCTGATACGAACGGATCAGAAAAAATCGAATGGATACAGCTTTTTAATACTCCTAACAAACAAAACCAATCACATCGCATCTGTGGCGGAAGTTAAAATAAAGGCAGTAACCGGTAATGCATGCAAACAATGGGCATTCAGGTTCGATGAAGTTATGCACTCAGATGTTTAACACAATACTCATTTTTAATAAAAAAAACAAAAAAAGAAAAAAAATTTAATTTAATTTTTTTAGCAAGTCATAAGTCACAACACCATCATCACAAAACTGTTTGAAACTAATACTTGTTTTATGGTACCACGTTTGGCTCCGTTGGCATAGGTACTAGGGTATGCAAGCCAGCAATTTGCAGATGTGTGTAAGGTGTAGCAAAACAATGCGTGCAGACAGTGATAGGTGGCTAAATCAAGACACTGGGGCACTTCCCTCTTTCAATGACACTGAGAAAAGGCTAATTAAACATGTGAAATATCAATCTATATTTCAAAGAAATTATATATAGAGAAAAAAAACAGTTTTCCATAAGCTCTACATAGTTGTTACAGCTGTTTTCAACTGAAAACATTTGGGCCATGCATGCTCAAATGTGTACCAGATTCTCACTCCTAAGTTGCACCCACGGCAAGCCAGCTTTCCCTGAGTGTACATGAACAGACATTTTCACTTGTCACAGCAGGAGAAATGGTGTAAACAACCTTAAATCAATAACATAAATGATGACTCAGTGGCATTAAGTACTACAGTAAGTTACATCAGTGAACCAGCAGGCACAAGTGAAATAACTAAGTGAAATATGGCCATCATACCCACACACAGCTATGACACAGCTGTCTGTTCCTGCCCCATCTGTGCCCAAAGTCATCTTAAAACTATGTAATTAATTGATGCATCTGGTACTGACAGTCTAGTTGCATAAGCCTCTTAAATAATGTTACCTTTGCAAGTGGTGCAGTTCTTTTAAATTAGCATTCTGCACAACTGTTTTGCACATGTGTTATGCTTGTAGAGTAAATGTTTGTGGCATCATTTCACCTACGTAAGGTGTATGCAGGACAGGACGGTCTGAAGAGGTCAAAGCTCCAGCAACACTTGAATCTCAAAGAACTTTATTGCTGGACTGACACATTACAGCTTGTAATCTTTACTGAGGTCATTGTAAAACATGCTACACACAACACAGAAAACAGCAAATCATAAACAGCCATGTACATTTTAGCCAAGTTGGCAGCCAAAAGGATGTGCTGGGCCTAGTGCTGGACATACAACAGCATTATTAATGTTATCTGACTCATTCTTCTGTCAGGAAAATTAAAATAAAGATTTTAATATGACTGTAAAAAAGAAATATATCAAAACCAACTAATACAATAAATAATGTGCTATGTGAATAAAACTTAAATATTTTTGCACTAGGCTGTAAAGCCAGTACTTAACAGGGTGCCTGCTATACGCCTAGCTAAGATGCAATGCTATGTTTTATTGCTGTTGTTTTCAAAGTCATGTGACTCGTTCGCATTAATGTTTCCAAAACAAATTATTCTGTCATCAGGAAAAATAACTGTTACCCTCAAATAACACAAACTGTTTCAGCCTTTTTGCCCTTCCATTAAAAGGTTCTTGGCCAGTTAGCTCATAACATGCATCTTACACTAATGTTAGAGATTCATCAGAATACCAGCCGACATTTGCTTCTGTTGCCTGGTATAAGCATGTTTGCAAATAAGATGGCACTTACCGGCACTTACGTGCCGTGTCGGAACAATTTGGTGTGAGTTAAAAGTGCAAAATGCGTGCGCTGAAGCACTGAAAAACCTCTTTGTTTCCTTAGAGCAAAGAGGAAATAAATAACAATTAATTAACTTAATTAAAGCACTTGAATCAACTATGAGTCAAATTTCAATTTTAAAGATCAGAATTTTGCATTGGTGCAGCTTTATTTTACATCCAAGAAACAACAATGTGGGTAATTTGCTGACTGTGGATGCAAAAAATAAAAAATAAAAAATACAAGATATATTCTGAGAAGATCTTCATTCTTTAACACTGACATTTATGTGACGTAACTCACTCATCAAGCATTGATTCTCATCTCTGTGACTTAAAATCGAAAAGGGAGATCAGTACCGACATGCAGCCCTAATTAAATGTAATAATTCTTGGGATGGTTTGATGAAAGAATTCAATCTATCAAACTTGCAAGATGACTAGTGAGTCTGCGGGCGTGCGAGTATACGCAGGAGAACTATGGCACTTACTTTGAAAGCAGGATTGGCTCCCAGCTCCAACAGACATTTGACAGCTGATGTGCACAGGTTGGATGCAGCGATGTGCAGAGCTGTGCCAAAATCAAAGTCACTGCAGGTGGCATCAACATCTACAACATAAAAAGAACATCAGGAGGTAAGAAGTACACAGTTTTATGGCTTGTATGGGAGTGTGAACCATTAACTGACACGTTATTGTCATCTCACATCATTTTCTACCTGGTGTCTTAAATGCAGACTCTGAGATTAACTTTTATGGGCCATCTTTTACACCTAGCTGCAAACTGAAATCCTGCCCTCTACACATAGCACCTTTGCTTATAAATACTTCCTAATTAACCTGTGCTTGCAACACCAGTTCCATTTACCCTCACCATTTGTATTTGAACAGACTGCTGAGAACAGAATTGCTGCATGGTTTGTCAGAATAAATTACGCACCACTGTGACAGCAGCATTGTTGGGCTTTTTTGAAGGCAGAAATATTAAGGTCTACAATAAATGCGCTAGAACTCCAGAAACCTTAATAAGTTAAGATGAAAAAAGTTGGGACAGGCAAGGGGAGTCAAGAATGTGGTTTCCTGAGTTGGCAGACTTGCTGAATAAAACCCTGAACTCCAGATAACTTAAGAAAATTATCAAAGTCCAGGAAACACAGCACTCAGAACAAAGAATAATTAAGGTTTTATTTACTTGCAAAGGAGCTCTTTACATTTCAGTGAGACATCATGCAAAAGGGTCGCTGGGGCAGTGTCTTTTAAAAGGTGCAAGATAAGGTAGAGGTGCCTCTGCAGCTTCTCACAGTGATAACACTGCCTCTCTGACTCCACTTCCCAGCATCTAACACAATGTTCAAGGTTAAGGTGCACTCCTTCGTTTGCCACATGCTAATTAGCTGTATAACTTTCATGAGACGGAAGCAGAATAAGCCAAAAAGAAACATGCTCTAAATGATTATCTTTCCAGCCTGTTGCTCTCTCCCAGAATACTGTGTTCCTTCCATCGAGGTCAGGACTGTGGAGAGTTACACATTCTTTCAGACACAGCACAAAGCATCTCTACTGGCAGAGTTTTTCCAACAATAACTCAGGAAATCCACATCTGGAAATTGAGCCTAAATCTATGGTTCTGCAGCATCTGGCTACTGCTCTCAGTTGTCATGATTATTTAGCACGACTACTTACAGACTTGGGGAAACATGGAGGTCGTTCTTTTTACTTCATTTACAATTCAAGTGAAAAGAAACACAAAAATGTAAACAAAACAAAAACGTGGGGGTTGGGATGGTGGGAGGGGGGGCAAACCCAGTACTAGCGAGATGTACCTAATGAAGTGGCCTGTAAGTGTGTATAGGTCCTAAAATAATCCTCTGACATAATGAAGTCTGATTTTTTATATAAATAATAAAACCTCATTTGCATAGTGTGTTGGTCTCCTATGGGAGTGGTTTTCAGAATATGACAACATGCACTGATTCTATTGTAAATAATAGTTTTGACAATACTGACAATAATAAAGCAACTATGATGGTCATTTACAAATGTCTATAGCACATGACTTTACGAGAGAGAACATTTAGGTTTGGTCTCCTGTAAACTCCTCAGCTGTTTGACCAAAAAAATCTTTTTAAAAATAAAGACATTTGCATACAAACATTCTTGTTTCTGCTTGTAGTCTACAGAGGTCTACAGACCAATCGCTTTTGGTTTCATGCAGGTAAACAATCTGTGTGGAGTTCAAAAGAGGGACTGCATTTGCTGAAATCTGTGATGGTTTGAGAGCAATTTTTTTTTTTATAATTTATACACAGTCATAAACAGTGACTGGTGTGCAGAGAAGGAAGTCTTGGCCCAGATGCATGCACAACAAAGCCCCAAAATGTTGTCCTTCATCCCAAGAGGCCAAGTTATCAGACAATAGCGCAAAGTCTCAAGATTGGACAGAACATCAGGTGATTTGGCAAAGGGACAACTGAGCTGAATGAAAACCTAGGAGAAGGCAGCATTCAAAATATAGAAAAAAAAATCAAACAACAAGTGATACATCATCTATAAAAAAATAAATAAATAAATAACAGCATGAAGAAAGCATACATCCCAAAACAGGTTTTTACTCTGTTTAGTAATTAGTCTGTATTTGTGTGTGATAATGAGAAAACCCATCCACACTAGGTGCAGTTCTCATTTACTGAGGCAAGCTTTCCATGAAGCACCTTCTTCAAGACACACTCCCATGAACAACGCTGCTCTCATTACCATTTGTTCCTTCCAGCACCATCAACAAGGCTGAGTAGCAGTTTTCATAGATCGGAGAAAAGAGTGAAGATCAATCAGCATACAGCACACTCCTGCTGCCGGAGTCCATCTGTACTATTAAATCTTTACACAATGAGTCGCCAGAAGGAACAGCTAATCACAGGGCTTCATACATGTTCCATTTTAAAAGAAAATACATTTTATGAAAGTTTGAATTAAAGAAAATTTGGACCTTATTTGACCTTGAAGCCATCAAAGGCCCAAAGTAACATATCTTTAGAATGCCCATATATCACTCCCTATATGCCTATATGCTGTCAATACAAACAACGGCAGTAAGAAACCATTTTAAATAGCTTTATACAGCATTATTATCACTTTGACCTTCTGATCAATCTTAAAGGAGAGGTCAGAGGTCAAATGTGACATGATATCTTAATCTTTACATGGTACTTTCTATATTGGGACGATTAACAAGATCTCAGGCAGCAGCCGCTCTGATGTGGAGCCAGCAGCTCGCAGATGGAGGAAGGAGCCTTGACTGTGTAGGGCTTTAAAAACCAGCAATTAAATCTTAAAAATCAATTCTAAACCCAACCAGAGCCAAACCCAAACCCAACCTTATAGCCAGTGAAGGGCTATAAGGACTAGTTTAATGTGGCTGCTTGTTTTGCTAAATGTTATAAATGCCTGGCAGAAGCATTTTGCTGTAGCTGGTGTATGTTACAATGAATGATGCTGGAGTGAAGTACCTTATAGCAGCCAGGTCTGGAGGAAATAAAAGCATAGATAACCTTTTCTAAATCAGGATGAGACAGAAACGAGCACATTTTAGACATCTGTCTAAGCTGAATGAAATAGGCCTGCATAACGACCCCAGCAATTATCAGACAGCAGGAGTTTTTCCCGCATACGCAAATTAGGATCTTATTTTAAAGACTTGGCCAGTGCTAACCAGCTACCTTCCCGTCTCCTGCTTTCTTACCAGTAGGCTGATCAGGTCGCTCCTGTGGCAATCCTCAATGTCATCCACCTGCTTTATAAGAGTATCTCTTATCTCACCGCTGGACTTACTCCAGCTCCACCTGTTTTGATTGTAACAGTGACAGGAGTCCCTGTGCTGCTATGGAGACCTGTTGGAGCAGATGGACTACCATCACTGCTGCAGCTAAAGACAGTGGAGTTGTGATCTGTCCACATGATGAGGAGCTCGCTTAAGAGGCGGCTGCTTGCTACTGCTCTGTTATTTAGTCTCAGAGGTTTCATGAAGAATATTTATTGATTTCTTTAACAAAGCGTGGGTGCGCCTCCCTTTGCGCAGACACACACCTTGTGCCCCTATTAATGCCATAACTACAATCTAATTCAGCAGAAAATTCACAATGAAATCCGTGCCAGACTGTAGAAGAAATATTTAACCAGTGTTGTTAATTAAGGGTTCTTTTACTCCATCAAAACCAAACATTTTTGTTGGTAACAACTGTAGAAATTAAACAGGAAAATACTTCGATTCCTTTCCAATAAGGCGATCCAGCCGTTGCCTTCGCTGCCAAGCATCAATTTTGCTTACAAGCCTTGTCACCCCCAAAGGCCCAATTTGAGCCAAGAAAATCCCTGAGAGGCTGTTTATATGAGAAAATACAATATCTGCCTGTTCTTACAGCGAGGGTGACCTTTCATCTCTCTGCTCCTGCTGCAGCTCTGCGCTCACCTCCAGGCTGGGATGCCTGCAGCACCACACGGATAAGCTGGGGCACATCAAAGTACGCAGCGTAGTGCAGAGCCCTCATGTTGGTCCAACGTGAGCGAAGGTTTGGGTCTGCACCAAGGGTGAGGAGTTGGCGAGCAAAGCTCGCTGCTGTGTCTGCATCACCTGAAGAACAGGTCACAAACACAGGTGTTAGAGCTGAGAGGAGCTGTAGTAACAGAGAGTAAGTCAGCTCAAGAGAGTGTGTTTAAGAGGTGGTTGATGAACAGCAGCACTTAACTCAAGTATACAGAATAATGCTCAGTAGTAGAGTGGCAACAGGAATTAACACACACACACACACACAGAAGCCAGAGATATGTTTGTATACTTTTACTCTGCAGCTGAGGGTGCTTATTCACCACCCCTGTCGATACTTACCGATGCCTGGCGCTCCGGCCTTGCAGCAATAGTGCAGGAGGCTCATGTCTGTCAGACCATCTCGATCGTTCACACCACAGCCTCTCTTTAGGATCTGTGCAAAGACAAGATATGCAACGTGTGCCACTAAGGACATGGTGTTGGTGCACAAAAACATCCCACAAAGACTGAAGTGAAATTAGTGGGAAATGATGTGATGAATGACAAGCAATCCGAGCCTCTCATGACTCTACTCATCTTTAATCTGGACAACAACTGTGGCACAAGCTGACATTGAAACAAGGTATTTATTTCTCAAGGGTAACAGTAACACAGAAAATAATCGCCTTCTTTTACCCTTGAGACAAGTGCTTCCCTGCACAATTTACTGCAATGCAGCTACTTTGTGTAGCTCGTGTAAAAGGGATTTGGGGAGGGTGTCTGCATGGAGTCCATTAACAACAACACAAAAAAAATAAATACATTTAAATATTTTTTTTTTTTATAATCAGAACTTAATTTTAATCTGAAGTCATCTGGAGTTTCAGCTGATCGTTTTATGACAACAAAAAAAAATAAAAGCATTATTGCCAGAGAAGGGACTGCTGAAGGCAATGGAATTCAGCAGCAGTTGGACGATTGTTACGTCACCTCACTGCCGATGAGATCGATGTTCTTCTGAACCTGGGGCACCCACTGCCTGAGGACAGCAAACAGCTCCGGTATGGTAGTGCTGGGATCCAAAAGAACCTCCCTGCATTGCGGCTCACTGGGGTCAAAAAAGGAGAACTCTGGAAGCGATGGAGAACAAAAGTGACACATGTTAACTATAATGAGGAGTGGGAATGGAACTATTTCTCTCCTGTGTATACACATGAAGAGAGCACGTGTGAAACTCTGCAGCACAGACATTTATTAAGTTTCTGCAACTGACTGCTCAATCGATTCAGTCAAATTACTAATCTTGGGAAATGCCCTTGCTGCCCTTGCAGAGGCAAATGAAAGCAGATGTAACAGTGGATGGCACGCCATGAACCAAATGAGGCATTAGATGACCGAGCTGAGGCTGAAGGCAAATTACTTTCACTGTGAAAGGCTAAAAGTTAACACTAACTGCAGTCAGCTAAGTCCATAAGTATTTTTTGTAATTTTGGCCCCGTGTGCAACTACAGAAATCTGAAATGAAACATTCTGATTGAAGATTTAACTTTCAGATGGTCTTGAATAAAAAAAAAATTTAAAAAGCATTAACTATTTAAAAATTATACTTTATTGTATAGTCCCTCAATTTTTACTGGTTCAAAAGTAACCGAAGAGTTGACTGATAAAAAGTTTTATCTTCAAGTGTCAGCTGACATCTGTTCACCTCCAAAACCTGCCATAAAAGCAGAAGCTTCTTTAAGAAATCAAACTTTCTTAAACTGCCTAGTCAGAGACAACTTTTCAACTACTGAAGCCAAAACTGAGTCCAGAAAGACCTTCGAACAAGCAGGAACTGAAGATGGCTGCAGCAAACAGTCAGAGGAGGAATTCTGCAGTCACTATATAAAAAAATACTTTAGTTTGTCCAAATACTTTAGAGTTATAGGGAATTTACTGAACAGTAAATTCAAGATTTTGGTTAAGCTGAAAACCTGCGATTCAAACACAACTTGGTTACTTTATTACCTCCAGCAAGGCGGTTACATTCTTGGTAGCATTTGCGGGTCATTCTGTGTGTAAACACAACGGCTCGAAAAGTTTTGAATGAATTCTGATAAAACTTTGTAGGGGTGCAGAGTGGGGTCATGTTAACAATCCATGAAAATTTGGCTCACATCCACAAAGGTCTTCAAGGCCAACTTAATGATTTATTGGCCCAAAATTGACAAAAAAGCCTTATAACTTACACACATATATATATATATATATATATATGCATGGGAATTCTAAATATCCCATTATTCTGGACCTATGACCTCTTCTTCAAGGTCAAACTTATAAAATGTCTTATTTTTATATCTGCTTAAAATTCTACTGCCTTTGTTTGCATTGGCAACATTTAGGAAAAAATGCTGGTATATGGGGACTCTAAATATCATGTTATAGTTTGCATCCAAATATGTCACATTTGACCTCTGACCTCACTAGTACATTTCATGTCTGCCTTTCTTTCAAGTTGACCCCAAAACATGTTCTGTCTTTAAAGAAAGTATTGTGAAGAGAAAGAATAGTTATTTACAAATTAGTACCTCTTATCCATCAGCTACTCCTACGTAATGTTTGTGTAATCAAAGTAAACAAACTTCTTAAAGTACATTTAAAAGAACAGAGAAAACAAAATAATATATTAAAAAAAATACAATACTGTCTTAATTTATGCCATCAAACCTTTCTTCAGTCTCATACCTTGTGGCATTTCACAGTCTGCCGGTGCTACAGATAGAGATAGTGTTAACTAGCCCGAAATGTCACACTGCTCCACAGTGTGAACGTGAATACTCACCACAGTCACTGGGCATGGGTGCAGAGGCCACCTGGTGGATCACTGGACGCTGATGAGGAGAGAGTCTAGTGCGGCAGTCCAGGACCGTGTCGCCTTCCACAGGCTCTGAAACATCCTCCTTTGTCATCTCCCCCTCAGGGCCTGCGGCTGGAACAATATTAGAAGTCCTATTCTGAGAACACAAGTAGGTCTAATCTCTCAATAAAAGCACACAGGCTACGGTGCTTTCATTTGATCTGGCAATGCAACACAAGGAAATGCAACTTGCACGCACAATTCAAGGTATTTAGAATATGTTATTTAAATTTGTGGTGTTGGTTAAGGAATATAGGTAAGACACATTCAAGCTGTCACTTCAACAAGAAAATCAGTATTTGACTCGTAGCACCTTTGAGAGATTCTTTTAGCAATAAACAAAGAAAGGTTTTAGTGAGCATGCCAAATCACTAATCTTGAAAAAGTGACATTGTAGAGGGAACACAGGAAGTTCTGATAAGGGGACAACCCTCAGAGGCTGAACTAGAAGCATACTAACACATGCGCACACACACACACACACACACACACACACACACACACAAGACGTAAGCCTGGGAAAGCAGCATTGAGCCTAAAATCTTTCCATCCAACCCTCACTCACTGTCATCTTCTCCTTTATCCTCTTTCTTGTTGATCTCCATGAGAGCCTCCCAGTCGAGCTAAGCTAAAAATCAAAAGACACAGACTGGGTCCAGTAGAACATCTAACCAAAATCCTTCCCAGAATAACTCCAAGGCTCAGTGACTGCCCCCCTCCTCAATCTCCAATAACACCCCCACTCTCTCTGATTATACCCTGTTGATCCCTGACTCCCAGGTCCAGCAGCTATTTACAGCCTGAACACTTTCAAGCCAGGGATCGTGTACTTCTGACTTTCCCCAGCTGGAATGTCACTCTCACTTTCCACTCCTGTGCACCTCTGACCCCACTGGCACAGACTAGCTAAGCGTAACCCCCTCAGCGCAGGGAAGGTGATCTGTAGGCCGAGAGTGCAAACAAAGGGGAGGAAGGTGGTGACTTTGATTAGGAGGACTGTCCTTCACCATAAAGGCCAGTGTCCGATTCCCCCTGACAGCGAGCATCGGTCGTGCTAAAACAACCACAGGACAGACACTGAATACCTATCAGCTCCAGGGGAGAGTGTAGCTGACTTCTACAGCCTGATCTTTATCCATCTGGGGTAAAGAAAAAAGAAGTCACTGAATAATAGGGTTGTATTATCACATTAAAGTCATTCCTAAACTAAATATTTGAACAAACGCACATGGCATTTGTAGAAATATTGCAAGAAGAGATGCATATTTCAAAAGAAAAAGTAAGAGTTAATATTAATGAGTCCAGTCTCTAAGTGATGAAGATATGTGACAAGTGGGCCAGCATTAGCAAGACAAGGGCCCTGAAATGAAAACACCCGATTCACTTTTCAGCATGAGCTGTATTTTTTTAATAAGCCTGCTGTATTTCCCACCTCACAGTCTGACTTTCTGATGGCATGCTGAGGTGAAGCTCTGACTAAACAATGTGATTATTTCTCAAGAAAATTCAAGCAAAAAGTAAAATGTATTTCATGATGGGCTGATTATCACATGACCTAGAAAGCTGTTTCTTCTGGACAGGTTAAAATAATGGAAAACACCGGCATGAGGTCCATCTTTGCCAGAATGAGATGCAGGTAATAAGAGGCAAACTAGCAAAACTACAAACAGTGTAAAATTCAAGAGCCTTTTTTTTTTCTTGTGGTTCCATGTATCCTGGACAGGATAGTTTGATTTTTGAGGTCAGTGATGCTGTATGTTAATTACATAAAGTTATTATGTTTAATTATCTAACATGCACATTGCTGCTAACAACAGAGATGTGGAAATCCTTTTGTTTGCAATCAGATCTAAGTGAGATTCATTTTACTGACTGAATTTTGTAGTATTACATTTGCTATACACACACACACACACACACATACATATATACATACATATATATACATACACATATGTATGTATATATATATATATATACATACACATATGTATGTATATATATATACATACATACACATATGTATGTATATATATATACATACATACACATATGTATGTATATATATATACATACATACACATATGTATGTATATATATATATATATATATATATATATATATATACATACATACACATATGTATGTATATATATACATACACATATGTAAGCGTGTGATATATATATATATATATATATATATATATATATATATATATATATATACACACACACACACACACACACACACACACACACACACATACACACACAGCTCAAAAAAAATAAAGGGAACACTTAAACAACACAATATAACTCCAAGTAAATCAAACTTCTGTGAAATCAAACTGTCCACTTAGGAGGCAACACTGATTGACAATCAGTTTCACATGCTGTTGTGCAAATGGAATAGACAACAGGTGGAAATTATTGGCAATTAGCAAGACACACTCAATAAAGGAGTGGTTCTGCAGGTGGGGACCACAGACCACTTCTCAGTACCTATGCTTTCTGGCTGATGTTTTGGTCACTTTTAAATGTTGGTGGTGCTTTCACACTCGTGGTAGCATGAGACGTACTCTACAACCCACACAAGTGGCTCAGGTAGTGCAGCTCATCCAGGATGGCACATCAATGCGAGCTGTGGCAAGAAGGTTTGCTGTGTCTGTCAGCGTAGTGTCCAGAGGCTGGAGGTGCTACCAGGAGACAGGCCAGTACACCAGGAGACATGGAGGAGGCCGTAGGAGGGCAACAACCCAGCAGCGGGACCGCTACCTCCGCCTTTGTGCAAGGAGGAACAGGAGGAGCACTGCCAGAGCCCTGCAAAATGACCTCCAGCAGGCCACAAATGTGCATGTGTCTGCACAAACTGTTAGAAACCGACTCCATGAGGATGGTATGAGGGCCTGATGTCCACAGATGGGGGTTGTGCTCACAGCCCAACACCGTGCAGGACGCTTGGCATTTGCCAGTGAGCACCAGGATTGGCAAATTTGCCACTGGCGCCCTGTGCTCTTCACAGATGAAAGCAGGTTCACACTGAGCACATGTGACAGACGTGACAGAGTCTGGAGATGCCGTGGAGAGCGATCTGCTGCCTGCAACATCCTTCGGCATGACCGGTTTGGCAGTGGGTCAGTAATGGTAGCTGCACAGCCCTCCATGTGCTCGCCAGAGGTAGCATGACTGCCATTAGGTACCGAGATGAGATTCTCAGACCCCTTGTGAGACCATATGCTGGTGCGTCAACTTCACGTTGCATCAGACTGACCAGGAGTCCAGAATGGATGCTTTAGTCCAGGTCTGGGAGGAGATCCCTCAGGAGACCACCCTCCACCTCATCAGGAGCATGCCCAGGCGTTGTAGGGAGGTCATACAGGTACGTGGAGGCCACACACTATACTGAGCCTCATTTTGACTTGTTTTAAGGATATTACATCAAAGTTGGATCAGCCTGTAGTGTTTTTCCACTTTAATTTTGTGTGTGACTCTAAATCTAGGCCTCCATTGGTTAATAAATTTGATTTCCGTTGATTTTTTTTTTGTGATTTTGTTAACACATTCAATTTTGTACAGAACAAAGTATTCAATGAGAATATTTAATTCATTCAGATCTAGGATGTTATTTGAGTGTTCCCTTTATTTTTTTTGAGCAGTGTAATATACATATATATATATATACATATATAAATATATATTCTAGCAGGGAATGTAATTTCCATCTTTAACGCTGCTGTAGACTGAGATGAGAAACTATTTCTAACCTCTCTGAGGTCACTGACTGGCTGACTACAGATTAGGACTCTGCAGTGTGATCTGAGACAATGGCCTACTTCTGCAATAAGCCTCTTTTTGTTTGCCTGACCTACATGATGTCACCATCCTCCCATCCTCACAGCTACTGAAGAGACCCCTGTCACATATTTCTGATGGCTGGACATTTAAGCACCCATTAGCGAACTACCCATATAATGCCAGCATCGTCATGTCAACAAAAATTATAGTTAATTTTTAGAAATAAAAAAAATAAAATAAAATTAGATGAAGCAGTACCACTGTATGCCAACACAATGTGCTTTATGTTTGTGGGAGTTTTGTTTTTTCAGGTTAACAAGCTTGAATATCCAAATCTCAAAGGCTTAAAAAAGGCATACCCTGTGCAATCAAACACCCCAATTATTTTTAATAGTACATGTGCTTTGTCATCACTCTGAAATTCTCAGAACTTTCACTCATTTTCAACAGTACGGAAGCCCCTTTATGCTCTTTAGGTAAAAAGATGTCACACAGGATGTCATAACAATGAGAAATAATTATTTTTAATCACAATCTCACTCTGTGCATAGAGGAATTTTTGGTACTTTTTTGCCAGGGGCCAAAGGAAAATAACCATAATTATAAAACGTAACCTGACAGTCTTCCATTCTTTTGCAGGACATAGCCTAATGGCATGGAAAGGATAATGGAAAAGCCATGTGGGCTTATTTATGACTCCTAGGGAAATTTTTTATTCATTTATATTATAGGCTTTTTTTTTCCTGAAAAAACCCCAAAAATCCTTAATAGGAAAATAGCTTTCTACTGTTATTAGTTTGTTCATAAAAAAATATTTTTGTGATGACATTGGAGGCATTTACAAGCCTTTTCTGAGCACTGTTTTCTCTGGAGCCATTTTCAAATGGCTATATCAAGAGAACTACTTAAGCTATGCCATTTAGATTTTTAGGCCATATGTCTGCTACTATGACTTCAGGAATATGACATTTCAAAAGTGTAGTTTAAGTTCAACTTAAAATTCTGAGAGCTTAAATTTGCTTGAAAATGAGAGTCTGGCCTGCACCAACACATTTGAAGGCCTGTAGAAAGAACAATTTCAAAGATAGGGGGTTGAAATTTATTACACAGATTCCAATACACGAGGTTTACTTAATGCCACAAAACTACTTAAATCAGGTGAATGGTCCTAAAGATATTAGAGCTTGTAAATGGGGGGGGGATTTTTCACGCAAGTTCATTTGATATTCCAAAAATATCGTCATCTAATAACTTCAATTTGATTTTTCTATAAAGTTTTGATGTCTAGTCATAGCATGATGGTGATCAAATATTTTTGTTCACAGACAGCACGGCCTCAGAGTGTATATTCTAACAGACAGATTTCATGATAGAGAGCTTAAATTCCACAATGTGTTTCTCACGCACCAGGCTAAATTAGTCTTTAGCTACAGAAATAACGAGGCACGAAAATTTATGAAAATGCATTTTTTAACAACAATTTCAACAAGTGTTGTGTTATGTTTGATATGATGCATTTCTTTTTGTTTACAGCAAATAACATCTAATAATTGTCTGTGCAATTTTTGTAACTCTTAATAGTTCTCCCATCAGTATTTATCAAATTTTGAACAATTGTCAGTGGTGGATTTATGATGCCATGGTCTGCAACATCCACGTTGACATCCTTGTTTGTCTGGACATGTCATTAACCTGATTATGCAAATACAGGGGCTACTGTTACCACGACTGGACGCAGGTATACCCTCAAGGAGCATGACATCAAAACTGCTGACAATTACTATTACAATTAAGACTTTTCAAGTGAAAGTGATGCTTTGACTTGGGCTTTAATCAGCCTCATTTAAAACACCAATGGACATCTCACTCTCACAGCTTATTATCTAATATCCAGTTGCTGGAGAGATGACTTATTTGGGATTTGTTTATAACATAGTTTGTGTTACTTCAGGGCTGGCTGCTTCATTTATATCCACCAGTGGTTAGCTAACTTAGTCTTCACAGTCGAAGAGGTCATCCCCCCCCCTTAGCAGTAACCACTCCCTCTTCATCTCACACTTTTGTAGCCCCTGAGTAAACTTTAGCATGTCATCTTTGTAAACGTCCACACATAAATTTACTTAGTTTCCAATTAACTTTGTCAGCTAAAAACTGTCATTTAAACCGCGCTACATGCTGACAGTCACAGTTAGCCCGCTAGCATATGTTCAAATGCCGGCCCGGGCATAGCGACAGATAAAGCACACCTTATATAACTAATACTGCAATTAATGCTCAGTCACCTATAAGCAGCTAGCAGCTCCTGCTTTCACTGTGTGGACGTGAAATGAGGGAAAAGTTACTCAGAGCCCTCCTCTCACTCACCTTAGCTCCCTGACGTTGATGTTCCCCAACAAAAATATCATGTCAAAACCAACCCAGCTATTTACAATGCACTTAATAAACACAGAGAGAGACAAGCGCTCTGTTAGGCTGCTAAAAAAATGTAGCTTTAACGTTACCTTCACCTCGCTGCTTGTTATGATCCGCCCATGGGGAAAATGTCAGGTAGCGGATTTAATTTCCGTCCATTCTCACCAGACGCTACACAGCTGAAGTACTTCCTGTTTCAGCATTGAGGCTTCAGAATAAAGGCGGTTACTGTGCACTTCCGGCGTTCAAACTAAAAGTATTACAGCGATAGTATACACGCACAAACTCTACTTAGAAACATTAAATATCTATTGAATGATTATTGAAAACATGCGGCCCGGTTCTTGACAGACAAAAAATTAAAAAATCAACTAACTTGCAACATCTTGATAGCATATGCTTCAAGGAAACTTTAACATTTAATAACATATCTACATGTAAATGTTTATTTGCCTGTTATATTTATTCTTTTCTGGTTTGAGCAGCAATCCACTGAGTAAAGTGAAGTTTTTTTGCCATCCAGTAAGCAGATCAGGCCTTAATTGTTTTCTACATATTACTGGAAAACAATCAGAAACTGAACACCAGAACCTACTGAAATACTTTGTCTTTCTGAATGGCACTGTACTATTTTGGCTCTAGATCTGTTAGTACCTCATTTGTTTATATTCTATTGTTGCTGCTGCTGTTTTTGTCACTGTGTATATGTCTGAGTGCTTGTGCAAATGTGTAAGTGGACAAGGAAGTGAAGGAGGGTGGGCAACAGAGAAAAGACTGTATATTACTGTTATTGTGTCTAATTTTTTAAAAAAAAGAAAAGAGAAACCTGCAACATGTGTATCATTGTCATATAGAATCACTTTGAGTATTAAGTCCATTTCATGTTTTAATTATAAAATTCACATTTATTCCACTAAGATAAATGACTGTATATGAATGGGGCCCTCATTTTGTTGATGCACTGCCTTATTCTGAAGCACCCCAACACAAACATCCAAACACAGCAGAAACTCCTACTTTTAAGCAGATAAAGTAAGGTGCAACAGAGATGGATGGCTCAAGAGGCCACTTTTGAGTCTAATACCTCTCTTATTCTTGGCTGCCTCAGTCTGGGAAGTTGTGCCTGCACATCTTTCTTTTCAGCAGAAGGTAATTTCTCAGGGCGACACTTTCCTCGAATATCCATTCAGACTGACAAGCCATTTTTAGTCAAGATTCAGTGATGGGTGCTGGTGTTTATTGAACCTGAAAAGCCCTCTGCATGTGTGGCTGCTTCTGTCCTGAAATGTAGGAGAAGAGGACACAACTGCAGACTGCTGAGACGGACTTGGAATAAACAAAAAGCGAGCCTTTATTGTTGCAGTTGTAGATCCGGAGTATAAAATCACAAAGTCCCAAAACAGACGCAAACACTGCATGGAAACGTACAGGGAGCGAACAATGCTGGAACACAGTATGATGAGCAACCTGAGGCTTTAAATAGACACAGGAGGCAATCAGGGTGAGTGGAAACATAAGGGTAAGAAGACATGGATGAACTCACAGGAAAGTAAGACAAGTAAGTGAGACAACAGACTCACAAAATAAAAGAGCAAGTAAGACAAGATACTAACATTCAGCTAAACATAGTGAAACATCTCTAAGACTACTTAATTCATATTTCTATTTCTAAAACAGACCTTAGAATGATAGAATAATCCTTTAAAACTGTACAATGATGAAACTCAGCCAAATAACAATCAAAACTACCACTGAAGACTGACTCTCAAAAAATAAGAGAAACCAACCCTAAAAAACCCACAGACCATGACAGCTTCTTCCTCCTTTCTGCTTAACATTCACTTCTCTCTGCTTCATGTGACCTCTGACCTCCATGTGTCCCCTGATGGCCTTTCACTCAGCTGCCTGGACAAGATGGTGTGTAATCATGAGGACACACGGGTGTCTTATTTCTGTTTATTTGGCTAATACCTGTGGAAATTAAGTGCAAAAATAACTAGTATAAGCACAATATGAATTTTTAAAAAGGCTAGTCTTGATTTGATCTATTTTCGAGCAGTGGTTCTCAAGGAGAAGCTGGACATGAATGGCTGCAGAAAAATATAAAGAGAAACTAGATTTTCTTCCTTGAAAAGATCAGCTCATAGAGGACAATAAACAGCTCCCACAAAGCTGCAAACTAACAGGGAAAAAAGGCTGAGAAAAACTCAAAAGAACTCTCTTTCAAGACATCCAACAGACTGACAAAGTGAATGACACCATAACCAAACCATAAGTGAATTTTATTCATATAGTGCTTTTCAAAAGCAAAAGTCACAAAGTGCTTTACAGTACAAAATAAGACAGAAATTAAAATGGTGTGGATACATAAAACTAAATAAAAGCAAGCCTGCGCAGGCGGGTCTTACTGCAAGCTTCTTTTCAAAGGTATCAGCAGTGCCCACAGATCTAAAGTGCAGCTGACCTCAGATAAGCTTGGACTGTGACTGTTTTTAAATTTAAGTTGAAGACATGCCTTTTATGTGAAGCTTTTGGAAACTGCGGATTTCTGCAACTGTGACTGGAAGATCCAAGTAGACATTATTTTTTAGGGTGAATAACAGCCTGGGCACGTCTTCCACACTCGCACTGCAGTTTCATTCTCTGACACTGATCAGTTGCAAGTCTGAGGCACCATACGTGCGGGCTTATGCTGTTATTATTTGGGTATTATGTGCGGACAGTAGCACCTGGAACACAGAAAGTGGAACATGTAAACAAACATCACCAGTTGACAGGATCACCAGTTTTAAACCGGAACACCGGAAGAGCGTTTCCATGGAAAACTAAACAAAACGACTTAAATCCTGGCAGCGCGCTCACCGGCGCTTTAACTCTCATTTGATTGATCCCATAACTGGTGTGTGCGTAGTTGAAAAGCTAAACACCTGCATTCCTTATTAATAGCCACCGCGATGGGTTTGAAACCTATTACGCGCGCGTCCTCTGCGGGATACCGGCTACCGGGGCGAGCGCTGGGGACCAGAGGGACAACTGAGAGACTGTCGGGCACTGCACTATGGACTGAAGGACAGGCGGCCCATGGCGCGCAAGACAAGGATGACCCAGCTAAACGGGATCAGTTGTGGAGGGAGCTGGTATGGAGGGAGAGGAGAGCAGCCCTGGAATGGTGAGCATGGCTTAAAGTAGCCTAGATAATCAGGTGAGTTTTCCAGGAGGAGGCACAGAGGGGACCAAGAACAAAGCAGGCGGGCATGGAACAGGAAAACAAAAAAAAAACTGAGCACGATTTTCAGGCTCATGAAAAGCAGCGCTGCACAAGAGTTTACTGTACTGAATAACTTCTGTAAGGTGGAGAAACAAGTATTTAGGACCAGTACCTCAGTATAACCCAAAATGCTACTTAAAAGTACAAAACTATACACCTGCTGTAATGAAGTAGATCATATTTATTGATTCATTAATGTGTCTCACTTTGGTGTTGCAGCTGGAGATTATTTTAATTACTTACATACTACTGGGTAGCTTCTTATGCAACATTACAGAATCTTTGTATTGTAGAGTATTTAAAACAAAAAGCAACTGAAGTTTTAAAATAATGGTGCAAAGTACAATATTTGCATCCAGACTATAGAAGAATAGCATAACAATAAAATAAAAAAAAACTTCAAGTGAAACTGTAGTTGAGCAAAAACACTAAGTTACATTGCACCAGTGATCCAGTCCAAAGTTGTGGCAGATCATATTCATTTAAAAAATCAATGAAGCTAAATAAACCTAACCAAGAGAATCTGTTCTGCAGGAAGGAGAGCTGGGACGGCATCAAGGAATTTTATCAGACGGTAAGAAAACTGTAGGTAACATGAGGTCGTATAAAAGTGCAGCGGTAGTCCCTTTATGCTACAAACAAAAAGAATGATAAATGATCAGATAAAACTGCTGTTGATTGTGACTTATGGACGAATAAAGTTGGTTTTTTTTAAAAAAGAAGTATTTTTTTTAAGATGTTTCTACTGAAGCATAAGACTGCTCAAGACTAGAAAGCTGAACCACAGAGACCATTTTGACCTTTTTGAAATAAACTAGATATAAAAGACTTTTGTAAACTGTGAAAAAAGCAGCTTGAATTGCAACCTTCTGTGACATTACCCCCTGTGTGTTTCCAGGGACGTGCGAAGCCAGAGGAGCCTTTGCCAAACTTCTCTGATCACGTCCCCAACACTGCCAACCAGACAGCTGGTAGCAGACTGTACACCCCACTGGGACGTGAATTGGTGAGACTGGACAGGCTGACACTCTGGCCAGCAGGCCGGTGCAAATGACCCAGTGCTGACGCTTTGTTAGGCCACTCTGGACACGCAAACAGAATTGCAGAAACAAGCACAAAACAACTTGAAAGCAGGAATAAAGTGGCTTAAACAAACCAAAAAAAGCAAAGCACAGACTCCAAAAATATCTGAATTTACCGGTTGAGCATCTTTCCTACTTACATTCTTCTGATTTATTTCAGATGTGGTGCATATTTTATATATGTTAAAGAATAGCTCTGATTTTTGTATTGCCATGGCTGAAAGAAAATGCCATTCTGGATATTGGAATGGTATAAATTTCTGACCTTTGAATAAAATTCACTAAAAGTAAAGTACCTAATAATTTTAAAAGAATTGCTTATTTTAAGATGATTGTATGAATGGGATATTGCGGCATTCCACTAATACAATCTGTTGCGCATGTAAGAAATTATTTTTGCAATATTTTACAGTGACAGATGTAAAGTATTGGAGATTGTGCAATGACAGTTGCATCATGTGTCCTTTCCAGATTTACTGGTATTTGTCTGATAGATTCCAGTTTTTTCATGGAAATTAAGAATCTTTCTCACACATAAAAACTATTCATGGAGTTCCACAGGGTTCTGTGCTGGGGCCAATACACTTCTCATTATACAGGCTTTCCTTAGGCTATATATATTATTGGAAAAGGATCATCTCATTGGTGTGGTTTTCTCTCACTATAAAACAGTGGCAGCTCCAGAAATATTTTTCTGCAGGTGCTAAGGGGTGGGCTAAGCATTTTATTGAGGGTGCTATGAAGGATCATTTGTTCTTTCAGTTCTCAGGACACGCAGACACATGTTATTTTCTTGGGGGTGCTACAAGGGTGCTATGACTTTTCCAGGGGGAGCTATAGCGCCCCCTAGCACCCCCATGGCACCACCACTGCTATAAAGCACCTCGGGGCTGCTATTGTTTTAAAATTGGCTTCATATTTGAATAACAGACCCCTCATTTGCATTGGGCAAAAATGCATGAAGATGAAAGATATTTCTCAAGGATGTGCTGCAACACATCATCTATACAGAGTAACAGGAGAGTCCAAAGCACTGGCAAAATCCAAAAATGTGAAGTCCAAGTAAACACAGAGCCAACAAGAGGAAACTAGAGGAGACACAGGAATGTGAACAGAAAGGTGAACTCAATAAACATAACAACGAGGATGGGAAATGGAATAAATGAGGGAAAACCGGTGAGCCATGAGAGGAAATAACCTATAAAATAAATCAGGAACTGATGTAGATGCAGGAGGCACAGAAAAGCAAGAAGAGGAGAAATTAACGAGGACAACAGAGTTCTAGGATAAGTAGAAAAATTGAGAGAACGAATATGAAAGTTAAGAAATAGCAAAGCAAACACCAATTGAGATTATGTTTTATGAATGAATTCTTCGTTTTTAATGTTAGATTTTTTTTTTTGCATTTACTGGAAAATTGTGATTTTGTTTTAGTTTTGATTTTGGTATTCCTGGTCTTCCATACTGTTTGAGTTACTGTACTCATTAAAACTCTCACATCCCAAGAAGAATAACACCTCAAAACTTAGTTGAACAACTATTTTAAATCTTGCCAAAAATAAAATGAAAGAGCTTTGGGGGCAAACGGTGTGCCTCAAACTGCTGTTCTCCCTGTTATAAGTCACATTCAAGCCCAACCCCTCCTCCTGCTATGAAACAAGCTCCACTCTGCGCAAAGATTTCTATTTAGTTACCAGCTTGAACTTATTTTATTTCT
>JAMQGT020009675.1:0-22623 GCA_024447675.2 Pterophyllum scalare | reverse complement strand
TGATGAGCTCAGCTGCAGCACGTTTGTGACTGACTGACCTAACCTGACTATATGAACAAGAAATCATCGATCGGTCACAGTCCACATGGATGGAAAAGTCACTGAAAGGGGCAAATTTCAGAGACTGACCCCATCAAACCCCCACAGGTGTATGAGGCTGCACTGAGTGAAGGTTTTCCCCTCACAGCTGAGAGGACATGGAGCAAAGTGCTGTTTGTCTCAAAGAACAAAAGTCAAGTTGTTCTTGATTATGTCACTGTGTTTGTGTGCCCTGCACAGGTCTGTGTGTGTCTTTGGCAGTCGTTTCCTGCACTGCGTCATGTTTGTTAATGAGACGCTGTTGTGAAATAAAAATAAGGTGAATGTGTCATAGGTCCATAAGTGCTAGAAATGGGTACCATGGCAACATGATGACATAATATCTGATACAGATCATCATTACAGACCTGAGATGTACCTAAAGCTACGATGGTGATCATCAACTCTGTTAAGCTGGGTTTTCTGCTTCATAAAGAATAAAATTAATTAAAATGTGCAGTTACATTAAAAAAGGGGGCGTGGCATTTCACCTCTCATCCGAAAGGCTTCTTCGGTTCTCAAACCAGAGAACTGAAGTTTGAGAACTGAAGAAGCCTTTTGGATGAGAGGTGAAACATCTTCGAGAATCAAAACGAAGTCCAGTCACCTTTTTCCAAGCTCCAGAGACTACTATGACCTGGATGACTAAGAACCTACACAGACTTAACAAGGAATGGCACCTTCAGTTAAGCAGTGGAATTGGTTTCTTTAACTTGGGCTGGATTCTTCACACTTAAGTTTTTATTTTATGATAAACATAGGACATTATGCAGTGATCTTACTGGTCCAGCCCCGTTGACCTCAGCCTGGCTCTATGTGACCCATCATCCAAATTGAGTTTGACACACCTGCATGCATCCACATGCTTCAAAGCAAAGGACTTACATCGTGCTGAAACTGTGCAAAGGTCCTGCGGACTCCGTCTTGCAGGAAAACCACGGCCTCTCTGTCAGGCCAGCGCTCCACAGACCTCTGCAGAGCCTCTGCCACGGTCATGTGGAGCAGCGATGTGGAGGACGTACCATGGACGTAGCTGGTGGTGAGAGTTGGGATGATGGGGGGATAATCCACATGGATATCGCTGTGAGGCAAAGAAGAATGAGGAGATTTTTAGACACTGGAAGCTTTGTAGGCAACTTTTGAATGGCATAGATGTAGTTGTGCATGTGTGCACAGACAGGTGGCTGGAGTGAAAGCAATATTACTCTAATCATTTCAATTACGGAGCACATCAAGGTTCTCTTAGATCATTTTCCCCATCTGCAGGCCTCCAGCCCCAGTACTACGGCATTCTTGACAATGCCCACAGTAATCAACATTTCAGTCAATATTAGAAAGCTTCTGGGTTTTTGCTCATCATCATTAACATCATCATCATGCCTTTACACTGGGACAAACTTACAATCTACAACAACACCAGCAATTTCCAGGGTCTGTGTGCAAACTTATCTGGAACAAGCAGCAACTTCCACAGCTGAAAGATACAAATGGCTCCTTGAATGACAGGGCAAAGTGAGTCAATGCCCACAGACTCCCACGTTAAAATGTCCAACTTTACAGCAGACATAAGAGGGACAACTCAGGCTGAGACTGTTTGGACACGTGCAGAGGAGGATGCGGGGAGAGGGGAACGTGGAAGCAGATGAGCCGATTTGGCGCCCCCTAAAGGGAGCAGCTGAAATAAAAAGATCTAGAGAAGTACGTGAGTTAGGTCTTTCAATCTTTTAGGGTAAATATCTGTGGTTCTGTAAAGATGGACTCTCAAGAGTGGAGCTCCAGTTAACATAATGATGGATGCTTGAAGTCCCTAAAATATTTGCCCATCAAAAAACAGCCTAAATCAAGTGAACAGATATTAGAATATGGAAAAGTTTGATCCCACTCCCGGATGATACTCTGCAGCAGTGGCGTGCGGTGAGGTTTGTGACGGGTGAAGCACTGAATCGTCTGGAGTCCGATGTTCACATATATGAACCCAAATAGAAGCTTAGATTTCAATTTTAATTAAGAAAATGATTAATTATGCTTCAATCAACTTCACACTGTTCAACAATGATGGCAAGAAAAACAAGATATTTATTATAAAGTCAAACTTTTTTGGGAGGGGGGTCTCTTTAAATAAAATAAAAAAAGTATACTTTTATTTGAAGATGAAGTCCATGCGCCTATCCTGCTCAGCACTGCTGCACTGCCCCCTATCGGTGCGGCACGGTACTTTCTGCCTCACCCTGTGTATTTTCACCGTGCATTTATGACTATCACAAAGAATAGACATACCACACACATTCAGTCAATATATTAGACAGACTGTGGAACATCAGCATGTGTAGCACATGTGTACTCAAACATGTATGTTGGCAATATAAAGAGAGACAGCAATGGGCATGCGCCAACCGCCTGCTTCATTTGTTGTACCGCCACTAGAGGTGAGACCTAGAACTGCACTGGCTCACCCGCATTTCTGGCACTGGCGATGCGTAAATTCCGCGATTTTGATCATTAAAGTGTTGAAATAACTCAAAACAGTTTTATAGAATAGTCAAGTGGTCAAATGTATTTTCTCTTATCATTGTTAGTATTTTACTTGTCATGATGACAGGGGGAGGCACTGCCTCACCTGACTGCACGTCACTGCTCTGCAGGCATGTCACCACATTACTGTCATTACATCCAAAATGTGTGATGTGCTCCCACTCATTCCACTAATATGAATCTTTGAAATGCTCATATTTATGCATTTGTAGGCAATTAAACACCTGCTTTTATATAAAAGAATGTGCATTTCTTTTGTGGAGGTTAAAATACTATGAACAATAATAAAAATAAAAATCCAAGGAAAGCTGGATACATCACAGTACAAAACTTTTATTTTACTGTGCATTTAAACTTAATTTGAAAAGAAAAATCTTCAAGCTCTTAAAGCTACAGTTCAGCAGCATCTACCAACAACAAAAACCGGATTTACTTCAAACCATCTGACACACTGAACCCGGGGCATTTCAGGGGCCTCCACAGCAGTTGCTTCTGTTTGCTTTGCCAGTTTTAGGAAACTTGACGTTTTTTTTTCCCCCTGAAATCTTGGAAAATGCCTGATTTGATTCTGACTGCAGACTTTTATCCTCCCTACTTCTCTCTGCAGACCGCCTCTACTATCAGGTGCTCAAATAAAGGCAAAATGCCAAAAGACAAGAAGTTACTGGCAAGGTGAGGGCTGGAGTAGAAGAATGTAAACCAAATGAGTAAAAGCCCCACAATGCATCAGTGTATCAGCAACCTGTTACTGCTGCAGCTGCTCGGGGTGGAGCAAGGTTTCCACATAGCGTCTGAAGCGTGTGAGATGAACCTTTTGGATTTGTTAATTTGCGTTAAATATTGAACAACTTTACTATACAGGACAGTGATTAAACAGGGACGCTGGTAAAAGATTACCTGAAATCTGACTTTAATCACAGCTTAATGGGTCATAATCCAAAAAGCAGGGGTCTGCTGGTTTATGCTTTATAACACATGTCAGACTCAAGGCCCGTGGGTCACATCCGGCCCGCGAGGTGATTTCATACAGCTATTATTAATGGCCCACGGGTAAATAGCGGTCCCACCACATACTACAAATCCCACAATGCACTGCAACAGCTGCCGTGCAGGCCAGGACTTGTGCACTAACCTGTTTTCGGTGTTGCCAGTGACACATTGATCAGTGATCAGCGAATAAAATCATCAGTCAGCAGTTTTTACAGTGACATTTAAGCCAGCATCACAGCCAAAAATGGCAAAATGAAAAGTGGAAAACAGGGATTTTCCAAACAGGCAAGGCAAAGGCCCTGAACGCTGACATCGGAGGTAAACCGTCTGTCTCTTTTCTTCACCTGCGATGGGAAAAGAGCGGACTGGTGGGACAGATACGGGAGAAGATGCAGAGGTAGACCTGCACAGGTGAGTTGACAGAGCATCACTGTGTTCTAGGAAATGCTGCGCAGCAAAGTCCTGAAGACAGAACGCGTCATAAGCACTAAAAAACAGACAGTAAACTTTATAACAGGCAAAAATTTAAATCACCGGCAGTTTCGGAGGAAATAGCTTCTGAATTTGGTGACCTGCATTATCACAAGGGTGCGCTGAGCTACCTGAGGAAATCTGTCAGTTCATGGAAAGCTAAGAAAAAGACTCAGCAGGGCTCCGGGATGAAAGGTGGCTGTGTGAGTCGGCCTTTCTCTGCGACATAAAAATTTTTTTTTTTTAAATTATATTTTATTTAATGTGTTGAGGAAAATGCTGCTGTATTCTGGCCATTCAAATTCACATTGCTGATTAAAAATAATTTTTAATCCTGATGGGCCCAGGACTCAGACTGCGTCTTCAATTTTGACCCGTCCTGTGATTGAGTTTGACACCCCTGCTTTATAAAGTTATAATGGATTTAATGTATTCTGAATCTAACATAGCCAGAGCCAGCCTTGCATCGGCACTGCCACCGCTACCAGCAGGCTAATGTGACACTGGAAGCCTGAGTAATACGCCACCTTGTGGTAAGTACTGAGCATGTGAGAAATCCTGAGCGTGCGAGCTTGAGCTCAGTGTGAATGAACCCTCTATTACAAATTGTTGCCGGATGGTGGTAGAATTGTAGCAAAGTCAGATCCAGTTGAAAAACTGGGTGACTTGTAACTGACGACTTGTGTATTTTCAGTGATTCGAGCAAAAGACTTAAGATTTTTAAGACATTAATATCTATGCACACGGATCTGAATACCCACACACAGATCTCCACATAGGTCGTAATACACACAGAAATGTTTTGCTATAATAGCCCCATATCTAAAACAACAATGAGGTCTGCTGGGTCCATTTATTTATTATGCGGTTCTGTAATGTGGTTCTGTCACAGAAGAGTGAAACCCAAAAACTTAGACATGGATTTAAATGCATTTTTTAAAAATGGCTGAAGAAAACAGAAAAATAAAAGAATCTAGACAGGAAGATCTAACGGATGCAGTCAGACAGCTAAGGAAAACGGAGGGCTTTGAGGTCTTCAAGGAGATGAAAACAGCACGAAACACAGCCGGAAGTAACTGAAGAAAACAAAACGGGGGAAGCAAAACTAGATACAACACACAGGGCCAGGAGACCAACACAACAAAACAGGAAGTAACTGAAACACGAGAACACTTCACACAAACCAAGACTTAAGTCAAACCAGGCTGAAATATGTGGGACTCAAATATAACACGGTGAGAAATCACAAACTCCAAAACATGATTACAAGAATACAGTAAATCATTCATAAAGAAACTGAACTGAAAATAGTGGGTCACAGATCCAGAACAAAGAAAAAACAAAACAAAAAAAACCCTCTTGTTTTGTTTTTTTGATGTGTGTGATTCTCAAAACACAAACTTCCTTCCGATTTTAATACTTGTAACACTTATTGCGCTACAAAGTCTGTGCACAAAAACAGCTGGGACTGCGCTTGCATAACTCTAAACCTGAGACCCCTGAATCTGGGCTGAGCTCTGCAGAAGCAAAAACAGCTTTTAAGTCGAGACAGTCATGTGAGTCTTGATAGAAAACGCAGTCACTGTGACACACCAACAAATCCCTGCGCTCTTCACTCGTACTGCCTGAGGGTCGGACTGCTTTTATTCTCGGAGCTCCGCTTTAAAGTCACTTTCACTCTTCACTTACCGTGTGGCTGCAGGTAAGCCTGGCTGACGCATCCAAGGCCTCCGGCAAAGCTGGAAAACTCTGGAAAAGGCGCCGCTCCGCAGAGAATGCGTGCCAAACGCAGCGGTGGGGATCATAGTGAGTAACTGAGCTGGGCGCGCCCCGATTCTCAAATTTGAGCTGAGTGTTGACCTCAAGCTGCGGAGGCTCTCCAGGAGAGTCCGTGTGCACCGGACCGGATCAGGTTGAAACACTTCTTCTAATGAAGGGCGGAGGATGACCAGGTTAATAGGCTCTCACTCGGACCTTGATCCCTCACCGCACCGTTTCTGCACTGTTTTTAAAGGAGCAAAGCGTCCTGCTGGGGGCGCCATGCGCTGCAAGGAAACCAACCATCAGGTCCACTCAGGAACCAGTAACTATAGCGCTGAAAGGGACGTATTAGTACTTCACTGGTCAGTGAAATGCAGTGAGAAGGGATGGAGTAGAAGTATAAAGTTAGTTGAGTAAAGTGTAAAGGTGCAAATCCTGAAAATAATCCGTAAATTCTGTATTGAGTCTGCTGCTTAGTGTTGTCCTTTACGCTGTATTAACAGCATTCAGTGGATGTACAATCTAAGCTGTAGGCTAAGCTAGAGGGAGAACTGTGCACTTCTGACACTAAATAAACTAAAAACATACAAATTGTCTGTTTTATTCTTTCTTTTAATGTATACAGCTGCTTTGGTGCAACTGATTATTGAGACTGGGAAGTATGCATGACTGAATGAAATGTTTATGTTGGACTAAACTTCTTAAATCTTCCAGTCTGACAAACACTGAATCTAAACTTAACTAAACTAAAACAAATTTAAACTAAGCTCTACCAAGTGTAACTAAATGCAAAGAGAAGAAAAAGGAGGAGCTGTCACGGTCATCGGTCAGTTCACTGTGTTTGGAGTTTGTTGGTTTGTGCTCATATTTGGTACAATCTCTGCTGCCCTCTTGGCCAGGCCAAGGATCTCCTTGTACTTTTCTTTCTGTATTTCAGAATAAAAACTAAGGAGAGGCAGCAGGAGCACAGAGCTGTTATTGTAGCACAACTATTTGTGTGTGTGGATCTCAGTCTATATGTGTGTCTATAGATCGGTGTGTTTAATTTCTAAATGTGCAAATAAGTCTGGAAGCATCAAATATATTACATAAACATATATTTAAAAAGGAATCGATGAATTGTCTGTATTTGCAGTGATTTGAGTACAACCTCAGAACTCCTCAGCCATGAATATCCATGCATTATGAATATCCATATGTTGGTATAAACCAGTCCTCTCTTTCACACATTCAGTTGGTCCAGAATACAGCTGCTCACCTTCTTATTAAAATTCCTAAAACTGAGCATACCTCCCCTGTGCTAGCCTCCCTTCATTGGCTTCCTGTGCATTTTAGGATTGATTTTAAGATTTTATTGTATGTTGTTAAATCTCTTAATGGGCTGGCCCCATCATATGTTGCTGAACTCCTAACACCTTATGTTCCTTCTAGGTCACTGAGATCCGCTGATTACATAATACAGTGTTCCTAGAACTTGGCTTAAATGCAGGGGGGACCGCGCTTTCTCACCCATAGCCCCTAAACCAGGGATCCTCAAATCCAGGCCTCGAGGGCTGGTGTTCTGCAGGTTTTAGACGTGTCCCTGAGCCAACACACCTGAATCAAATGGCTGAATTACCTCCTCAGTATGCAGTCAAGTTCTCCAGAGTCCTGCTAATGACTTCTATATTTGACTCAGGTGTGCTGAAGCAGAGACACATCTAAAACCTGCAGGACACCGGTCCTCGGGGGCTGGATTTTGAGGATCTCTGCCCTAAACTATGGAAAAGTTCCCCCTATGTTAGGTCAGTTTCCACTCAGCATGTTTTTAAAGTCCGTCTTAAAACTTATTTTTATTCGTTGACCTTGAACTCAGAGTCAGACCTATTTTTTGGGCTGTTGTATTATTTTATAATTTCATGATTTCTGGGATATATTTTTGATGTGTGCTTGTGTGTTTGGTGTATTCATTTTATTTTATTTTCCCTATGTACAGTACATTGGTCAACCCTGTTGTTTTAAATGTGCTTTATAAATAAACTGGATTGGATTGGATGCATTTACAAATCTGATAACACAGAAATCTCTGCATGGATGGAAACACACAAATCATTTTGCTACAATAATGACCCCATACAGGAGTTCCTTTCAGCTGCTCCTGCAGCAGATCGATGCACTCAGATTGTTTGATGCTCTTCCTGCAGGGGTCTGTGTGTCCTAAACCTCAAAGATTTCACATCTTAGCTGAATGTGTTAACCACCACACTATGGAGGCACTGAGTAATGCCATCATGCATGCTAATCATTAAGACTCCTGATGCAATTACAAAGAACTGATGAGGGACAAAATCCAGTCTTTGATTTACAGAGTTAATCTTTAGTATATATTATTAGGCTTTGATTTTTTTTATCATTCTTTATACCCTACTTCCTGTATTTTATATTTTCTTATTTATTTTTTATCTTTTTATACTTTCTTATTGGGTTTATACTTATTGTGTCCTGTACAATACCTTGCCGCTGCTACATTGAAATTTCCAAATTGTGGGACCAATAAAGGGATATCTATTCTATTCTATTCTAAAAACTACAGATCTATCCTTTATTATTCATTGAGGCGCTCACATCTGAAGAAGCTCAAACATTTCCACAAGTTATTTTATTCTGTCAAAAACAATTTTAATAGGTGAAGTTCAAAACAAAGACATGAAAATACTCCAAAAACAATATTTTATCTGGAGACTGAGGACAGCACATCGATGCTGGAAACCATGATCATCAACTCTGTGACAGGACGAATGATGAACATCAGTGACAAAGTTTCACCTCAAAGAGAGCTTCTGTTCGAGAGCTCTAAGCACTTTTATTCACACCAAAGACACGGAAAAAGCTTTAAGGTAACACAGACTCACACAGCATAAAAAGAAGTGAGAAAAACCATCATCATCATCATCATCAGAACACCATCAAGCTGGGAACAAAACTGGAAAGCTGGATTTTTCTGCTGACCTGTTCATTAGCAGGTCACACACTGATGACCTCTGTGACCTGCTAATACAAAGACAACAGAATCAGAACACAGTGAATTTTAGAGGACAGACCTCCCCCTCTGAGCTGCTCTCTCATGGTGTCATTCATAGTTGTTTAGTGGGAGGAAATCCTAAATTATTCCCAACACTGTAATTGAATTTCATGAACTGTTCCCTCTTGACTGAAGCAGTATATCTCTAAAATAAGTCAGGGTAGCTAAAGGATCGTGATCACGATATTCTCTCCACGTGAAGTGGATGTTAAAGGATGATTTAATCTTTATGCTGAATAAAGTTGCTCCAGTGACCAAACATCTGCTTTGAAGGTCCAATATTCATACACATCAACCAGAGATCACCATGGTAACACTGGTGCAGCTTAGCCACTGTAAGTCTGACGTCATGGTTTTCAGTTTCATGACAAACAGCTGATTTCTCCTGATACAAACAGGTTAACGCTGCCACTTCTGCCTCTCGCAAACCCTGAAACGTGCACATCAAACTAGCCTTTCATTTTCTGCAGGTCATCAGCTCTCCTGAGAGAACAGCTCCTCCTTCAGGCGATAGTAGCTCCCTTTCTTGGCCATAAGCTCGCTGTGTGTCCCCTCCTCCACAATCACACCGTTCTCCAAGAAGATGATGTGATCGGCCTCCTCCACCGTCTTCAGCTGATGAGCCACGACCAGCACCGTCCGGCCGGGAGCCAGAATCTCCTTCAGCACCTGAGGACAGAAATATCAGGTTACTTCACAAATACATGCAAGTACTGGTTTTGTTTATCATCAGTTTCTCTGCTGCTGTCTGAGCAACATTAAAATTCAACTTTACAATAATATAAACACAGAATTCACACTCGGAAACCCTGACCAGTTACAAAAATCAGATTCCACACACTACTGCTGGAATATTTCAAGGTGCATCCCACCTTTATCACATATAAATATTCCAGCAGTAACGACACAGCATGAAGGAAATCAGTTTAACTGCTTTAGTATATTTTTGCCTTTGACACACCTGCCACTCATTCAGGTGTGCAGATTTTGTATGAGACATTTTCTGGAGTATTCCTGAAGTAAATTAATGAAAATACTTTCCTCCTCTGTTTCTGTGTTCTTTACCTGATGTTATATGATAAATTTAACATGTCAAACTGCCTCTCCTTCTCCTTATATAAACATACTGTTGCCCCTCTGTTACTATTACTCCACTCCACCACCGGGATCAGAGGCTCTGGTGGATGCAGTCCTGCCCTGAAAGAGATTCTGAATATTAAAAGGAACCCTTTCTGCTCGTTTTAGGACCACAATCCTCTGAAACAAGACTTTTTAGCCCCTCCCTCTTTAAGCCAACCTTAATCTGATTGGCTGCCACTTGTAAACAGAGCTGAACAAACAGTGGTTGAGGCTTCTGCACTCACAGACCCATGAAAATATAAAACCCTCCTAAAATCCTGTGACTTTGTCCTCTTCCAAAAACATTAAAATAGCTCTGAAGGGTCGCCATTTTGGTACATACCACAGGCATGAGGACAAGGGGACTTCCAAAAAGCAATATGCTGGCAGCTGTCCAAATTTAACTGAGGAGAACAGGAGATCCTCCTGCACTGCTGTTAGCTGGCCTCCCCAGCAAACCTGCACTGGACAGCAGATAGATGGACCTTTTCATGTGTAAGAGCAGCTGCTCCATCTCTAAAATGAGACCGTCTGTAGCCATGACCAAAGCTGAGGGGCATATAGCTGCTGACTTTGAGCTCCTGTTAAGGTGGATGCTTAGGAGTTTTATTTTCATATACATACAGAATGCTGTGCCTGAGCATCCAGTTTGCTGGTTGCTTCATCCAGAATGATGACCTGCGGGTCTCGAACCAGAGCTCTGATGACAGCGATGCACTGCTTCTGTCCTCCTGAAAGACGACCTCCACCTTCTCCTACACCTGAGAGGGCAAACGACACAGAGCAGGATTATACTGGAAAACATGGGACTGCTTCAGAGACTACTCCACCACAGGTTAATCATTACTGAAACATGTCATCACCAGCTACAAGCCGAACATTTTAAACTGGAACCTCTGACCTTTCTTACTTTACAGCTGTTACAGTTAATATAAAACTTTATAAAGCAGGTGATGCTAACAGGCGACTCCACATCCATGCTGTTTGCTGTTTGTGGCCAGCTGGAGCTGTTTGAGTCCCCTCTGCTTTAAATAAAGACACAAATAAAGGAAGCAGAACTGAAGAAAAGCAAAGTTATGGCACCACCTTGTAAGTTCTGAAAATATATTTCAGGAACTGGATTCCAGATATCAGTTATAATTGTCACTCCAGAGAGGTAAGGCTTCAAGTTTGGTGTAAACACAGGCTTAAACACACACACACACACACACACACACACACACACACACCCACACAGGTTGACAGAGCAAGAAACAGAGTTCAGTCAGTCAGCTATGTTTCAGGGATGCGTGCAACAAGTCAACTGGCTGTTTAACAGTACTTTAATAATGTTCTGCAAATTTCAGAGATTTTCACGCCCAGTGGGAAACATTTTCTCAGCAGCTGGGTTGAAACAGGACACTGACTTGTCTGCAAAAAAATAAAAAATAAAATTGCTGACTAAACACCAAGCGGCTGTGAAACTCGAAAACCAGAAAGGAAGAACATTTGTCTTCAAAGCAAAAGTTGTGTCTTACTGACACATTTCAAAAAAAGCAACTTCTGTTTTTAAGGTGAACGGTCACCGTTACAAACTTGTGTCACACTCTTTCAGTTTCACTGCAGGTTAGCAACCTCTGGCAACTCCTCACCAACCGGTCCCAGTGACCAGTAGTTACCGGGGGGTGGGTCATTGACCAGTCTATAGGCTGGGGCATTAGCAATCCATTTCACAGCACCTGCCAGCAACCACTCACAACTGATCGGGTAATGCTCATTTTTCCATAGCAACCAGTGGTTGGCAGGTATCGCCTGATCTGTGGGACGGCAGTGAAGCACAACATCACAGATGGCTCTGTACCTGTGTCATACTCGTTTTCCATCTCAGAGATGAAGCTGTGTGCGTTGACCTTATTTGCAGTTTCTTTAACCTTCTCGATGCTGCAGTCCTGCAGGCCATATTCAATGTTGTATCTCAGAGAGCCAGAGAAAAGCACGGGATTCTGGGAAACCAGGGTCACCTGCATGAAGAATGGAGTTAAAACATGCATTAATGCGCTGTTCACATACACAATTAAAGCAAATAAGCTGACATGTCTCACAAAAACAAAAGTCAACATTTTGTTGTTCCAGGGATATTGGCAGCTTCCAGTGCTACCCCTCAGCCTCCTGGCAGTAAAATCTCAAAGACTTATATAGAAATCAGATGGAAACATCAAATAAACGATTATACAGGAGACGTGTTGGCCTACAGAGCTCTGCTGCCAACCATCACTGAGCCGATAGAGACACCGGACAAGATTCACACATAAACAAAGGGGCGAAAAGCGAGCGTCCCAGACTTCAGAATAATACAAAAAAGGCCAAAAAGCTAAAACCCCTACAATAAATAAAATTATTCAAATTAAAAATGAATAAATAAATGAACAGATATGTGCACAGTTTTCTATAGCATATTCAGACGAGTAACAGCAGCTGGGACAAAGCTGTTTCTATAACACTTTGTCTCGCCTTTAGGGGCTGCAAACCTCCTTCCGGAGGGAAAGCACTGAAAATCCCCTCCATCAGGTGTGGGAGTCATCGTTTAAGATGCAGCTGGCCATCCTCTGCAGCTGAGACTGAGCTAAGCTGCCATTTACCATTCAGCTTCTTTCAAAGACAGGTTACCATGACACCAAGGAAAAGGATAAGATTGACTCAATACAAGATCCATAAAATAGAGTTATAATCTATCTATCTATCTATCTATCTATCTATCTATCTATCAGACTGCACACAGTTCAGTCTGACCCTTACTGTTTGTAGCATCATGACCTGGTTTTAGATATGTTGAGCTGGAGATCAGACTCTTCACACCACCTGAGAAAATGCGCAATGCTCTGGTTTCAAGACTAACAATGAGCATGTCATCTGCATACTTTAAAATGGTTCTATCATCAAGACTGAGCCGAGCCCAGGTTATCTGCAGACATTTTATTCTATAAAGCTCATCAGTGGGCGTGTCCAGCCTTTAAGATTCCTCCTTTCAGCTTTTTGGTGGCTGCCTGCAGCTCTGATGCCTCTCCCTGTCCAAAAGCATCTCTTTGAATTGTGGACTTAACCATTTTATTAAACCCTGGCTTATTATTTGGATAGTTTTGAACCCTCTTACAAGGAATAATCATGTCTCTGCAAAAGGAAATAGATGAGCAAATAATGTTCACAGAGTTGTCCAGCTCATCTCCACACTGAAAGACATCCAAGTGAGTGCACTCGAATCATTCCTGCAGGCAGAGTCCTGCTTCCTCATTCCAGTCTTCAATGTCCATGATTTGGACTTTTTCCCTCCTAAGAGCTTTATAGAGAAGCAGTAGATACACACAGTTATGATCTGCTGAGCCCAGAGGTGGGAGGGGGAGGGATTTACATGTGTGTTTAACTGACCCATAACAAAGATCTAAAGACTGATCCCGTCTGGCTTTATAGAGACATCCTAATAAACATTAATTTAAAAATTTTAAGACTTACATGATGAAAATCACCTAAAATAAAGTTTGGGGCATCAGGGAGACTGACTGCAGTGTTAGAGACAGTACTTGAAGCTGAGGGTTTGTGTAAATCTACACTATGGTTATGAATATCTGTGGAAACTCCCGAGGCAGATAAAAGGGACGCAGCAACACCAATGAAAGTTCCACCTCTGTTGCACAAGTATGCTCTCGTCCCAGAACTGCAGCAGCACTTCTTGACATTCAAACAAACCCCGCCCCCTCACCTCAAAGTTACAGTCGAGCTCCAAAACCATGCTGGTCAGTACTTGGGCCAAATACATAGGCTCTACTGCGGAATAACAATATGTGAAGCACTTAAAACAACCATTAAAAAAAAATCACAGAGGACATATAAAAGCAAGAAAACAGGTAAACAAACTCACTGCCGATCGCTGCATGTGCACACACCCGCAGTGTAAGTTTATGGCCAACGTTAAAGTTTTCATGGAACAGACGCCGCTGCCACAAAGGATATGACAATAGCCCAAGCTAAAAATGAAACGTGTGCACCATCTGAGTCGCTCCTTTGGACCTCATCTTCATTCTTAATGCAAACTGCAGCAATACTGACAGAACGCTCCAGGCCTTGTTTACATAAAAGGCAAACACATAAATGTAAACAACAAGCTGGAACATCTTTGAACACTTCTGCTATCAAACTGTGCCCTGGCCTTAAAATCTCTGCAGTTACAGCACTCTGACAGCTGGAGGGTTTTTATCATTAGGAAAGTTCACTAAATGCAAACTGGGAAAAAGCTTTGAATGTCACTTTGTTAAAACACTGAAACAGCTGCTGGTATAGCTGCATATTATACTGAGAAACCTGCAAAATAAAAAAATGCATGAACTGTATCGATGCTGCCAAACTCAGAGACTGTCAGCAGATGCAGCTCAGCCATCAGTATGAGACACCTGCATGATATCCTTCCTGAGTAAATACAACGATAGCATGGCTGAAAAAGTTCTACCTGACCTCCTCCTCGAGCTACTGTGTTCACAAGACTTTCAGTAAACTTGACCTTAAGGTCAAACTTGCACCTATGGCATCAGTTTGAAAATCCTATGTCACCTGGTTCTTGAGTTATCATGTGACACTCTGCCCGCTGTCCTGGTCACCCGCCCAGCGAGGTGATGACAACACATGGAGAGAAAGAGGTTCACATCCAAATGCTACTATCAGATCTACACATACAAGGAAATCAAAAACACTAGTCTCCTTCACAGAGCTGGTTCAGCTGCTCCAAATCAAAGTTTAAATGAAGAAGGTCTTAGCCAAAGGCAAGACTAGACAAGGCAGCTTTCCAAGAGAAAAAAGCCTTTACACCTTGATGCCACTATTTCAGTCATTCTTTTGAGCGACTGTGGTCTGTGACCTGAAGCTGATGTTTAACTTTCAGCAGATGATCACTGCCAATCAGCTCACATCGTGAGACGTGGACATCTTTCCTCAGAGGCTCATAATGACTGAGGCAAAGTAAGCAAATTAAGAGATGAGACTCTGTCAAAATAAGACAGGAAGTAACAGACACAGACTAAAACATCCCAACTTGACCAGAGACAGAAAGATAAACACAGAGACAAGACTGACTTTACACAAGAGAGGCTGCAGATCAAACACAGATGAGAGCAGGACAGACTAGACACAACAGGGAACCAACACCATCAAACAAGGAACCAAGGGCGAGATGTAAAGATGAACTCAGAGGACAAGAAACAGAACATGAAATCACATCTCAGAGAACCACAAACCCATCAAAGACCCAGGGACCATGACAGTCTGGCATCATACCTGCTGAAATAAGCAGACAGACCTTTATAACTGTAACTCGGGATCCACAGAGTGCTTGAAAAATGAAATAATAATGAATGTTTGGATGTTCAATAAGTGCCTTTTATTGTACTCATTGTTGTAGACATGATGGAGATGATCTGCTTTATTCTGCCAGTGTGACTTTTTACATTATATCCAACACTTGGCTCTTTATCCCGCCTCTCCAATCCTGCACACTGTATTCTCCTCTCGCTCTCTGTTACACCCTCCATGTTTAACACAGAGGATGAGCCGAGAATGTGAACACCAGTGTTTCCCACTGTGTTTGGCTGCAACTGCCTGTGCAGCTGTTTGGCTTTGAGTTCACCGACATGTCTGCATATCGTTTGTCAGCCATTAGGTACACCCCTGTCCTGAAATCTATAGCCTTTCCCATATGTCTGCTTTCAAATTTAAACAACATGATTTCTTAGGCTGAGTTGACTGTACCTTTCTGATGGAAGTATTTGTGTTTGTAAAGGTGCAGTGGCTCTCCGTCCAACAGGATCTGACCCTCCTGAGGCTCATACAGTCTCTTCAGGAGGCTGACACAGGTGGTCTTTCCACTGCCGGAGGGACCCACCAGGGCTGTCATCTTCCCTGGTTGCAGCTTCATCGAAACCGACTGGAGAGGACATGTCAGTGCAGCGATGCTGAATTTATCCAACTCTGAATTAATGCTGAACACCATCCCAAACACAGTGCAAGACACAACCGTATAAACGTTACCTTCAGAGCTGGTTTGTCTTGATAGCTGAAGGTGACATTTTGGAAAACAATCCTTCCCTCCAGCTTTTCAGGAGCTAAATTTCCCTCTTTCTCACACTTTGGTCTCCTGTCCAGGTAGCTGAACACTTTGGAAATAACCCCAACTGTGGACACTGTCTCACCATAGCAGTACAATATTTCCTGTGACCGAAATAAAGCTGTCATTATCAATAACAGGCACTACACATTAACTACAAAATAAATAAATATTCTGAATGGATGTCCATGATTTACCTTTAAATTGACTGACATGGGCTTCTGATACAAGAAGAAGGACAGGAGACTGCCGATGCTGAGTTTTCCTGATGAGATGAGGGTGCGGGCCTGCAACAGCATCAGGATCTTTATTCCCAGAGACACCAGCTGGAGACAGAAAAATTACTCAGAGAGGAGCTCAAAAACATACAAAGCAGGAACCATTATCATGCCAACACATACAAAGGGCACGACATATATACCACTAGATTTCAATCCTAATACCATATTCCACCAGAGGAAAAATATGAGTAAATCTTGACTGGGTAGTCTACCTACCACAGGTAACTGGATAGCTGTGAGAATGGAAATGGACAGCTTTGGGATAACGGAGTACAGTCTGATAAAACCCCTGAGAACAGACTAATGAAGTGAAGGAAGCCTTTTTTCAGTTTGCTTCACACAGTTTGTGTTATCTTCAGTTTGTGTTGTCCTTGGTGCCTAAACATTTCCACTGTACACAGTGCTGTGAAAACGCATTTGCTTCATTGCTGATCTCTTACCTTTCTGTATATTTGTCAGACTTAAATGTTTTAGATCATCAAATAAATGTTAATATTGGACAAAGATAACCTGAGGAAATACAACATGCAGCTTTTAAATGAGGACTTCATTTATTAAGGGGAAAAACTATTCAAACCTACCTGCCCTTTGTAAAAAAAAGTCATTGCCCCCTGAACCTGATAACTGGTTGTGCCACCCTTGGCAGCAACAACTGCAACAACTGGCAGTGAGTCTTTCCCATCGCTGTGGAGGAAATGGTTACAACTGGAGTGTTTCCCAACATGAATGGCCTGTTTAAGGTCATACCAAAGCATCTCAATCTGATTTGACTTGGCCACTCCATAATCTTCATTATTTTTTGAGCCATGCAGAGATGGACTAGCTAGTGTGTTTCATTGTCCTGCTGCATAACCCAAGTCTGCTTGAGCTTCTGAAACTGATGGCCCGACAATCCTCCTTCAGGATTTTCTGGTAGAGAGCAGAATTTATGGTTCCATCAATGATGGCAAGTTGTCCAGGTCCTCCTCCAGCTTATCCGGGAGGAACACCCGAGGCGTTCCCAGGCCAGCCAAGAGAATAATCTCTCCAGCGTGTCCTGGGTCTGCCCAAGGGCTTCCTCTTGGTAGGACACGCTCGGAACACCTCACCCAAGAGGCACCCAGGAGGCATCCTAATCAGATGCCTGAACCACTTCAACTGGCTCCTTTTGATGTGGAGGAGCAGCAGCTCTACTCTAATCTCCTCCCAAATGACTGCACTCCTCACTCTCTCTAAGGGAGAGGCCAGCCACCCTTCAGAGGAAGCTTATTTCTGCCGCCTGTATCCGCCATCTTGTTCTTTTGGTCACTACCCAAAGCTCGTGACCATAGCTGAGAGTAGGGACGTAGATTGATCTGTAAATTGTCAGCTTTGCTTTTGATCCCAAGATCCTTAAACTCCTCCACCTGGGGCAGCAACTGGTCCCTGAGCCAGAGTGGACACTCCACCCATTTCAGGCTGAGGACCATGGCCTCAGATTTGGAGGTGCTAATTCTCATGCCAGCCGCTTCAAACTCGACCACAAACTGCTTCACTGCAAGCTGGAGGCCACCACCTGATGAAGCCAACATGACCGCATCATCCGCAAAAAAGCAGAGATGAGATTCTGAGGCTACCAAGGCGGAAGTCTTCCTCCGCATGGCTACGCCTAGAAATTCTGTCCATAAAATTATGAACAGAATCAGTGACAAAGGGCAGCCATGGTGAAGTCCAACACCCACAGGAAAAGAGTCTGACTTATTGCTGGCAATATGGACCAAACTCTCACTGCAGTTGTACAGGGACTGAATGACCCGCAACAACGAGCCAGACACCCCATACTTCCACAGCACCCCCCACCTGATACCCCAAGGCACGCGGTCAACTGCCTTCTACAAGTCCACAAAGCACATGTAGACTGGATGGACAAACTCCCATGCACACTCGAATAGCCTCAAGAGGATGAAGAGCTTCAAAGAGGACCCTCCTTTCCAGGACCCTGGCATAGACCTTACCGGGAAGGCTGAGAAATCTGACCCCCTGATAGCTGAAGCACACCCTCCGGTCTACAGAATATTTTCCCAGAAGTGTTGGGGATCATCCAGATGTTTGTTGGCAGATGTGAGACGAGCCTTTGTGTTCTTGTTGGTCAGCGGTGGTTTTCTCCTTGGAGCTCTCCCATGGATGCCATTTTTACCCAGTCTCTTTCTTATGTAGGTGCTCACCTCGCAACCGGAAGGTCGCGGGTTCGAGTCCCCGTCTGAGCGTGTGCTGTCAATGTGTCCCTGGGCAAGACACTTAACCCACATTGCCTAAGTGTGAATGTGGTTGGTGTTTGGTGGTGGTCGGTGGTAGGCGCGAATTGACAGCCACGCTTCTGTCAGACTGCCCCAGGGCAGCTGTGGCTACATTAGTGGCTTACCACCACCAAGTTTGATTGAGGTGTGAATGAATGGTGCACACAATTGTAAAGCGTCTTTGGGTACCGTGAAAAGTGCTATATAAGTCTAAGGCATTATTATTGTTGAATCATAAACTCTGACCATAACTGAGCCAAGTGAGGCCTGCAGTTCTTTAGATATTGTTCTGGGTTCTTCTGTGACCTCCTGGATGAGTCACTGATGCACTCTGAGTAATTTTGGTAGGCCGGACATTCCTAGGCAGGTTCCCCACTTTTCCACGTTAATTCCATATGTGAATAATGGCTCTCACTGTGGTTCTCTGGAGTCCCAGAAATGAAATGGCTCTGTAACTCTTTCAGACTGATAGATGAGACTTTATTTCTCAGATTGTTTCATGATGTGTTGTTTGATTTTTAGCCTGTTTCGCTTTTATCACATATTGCCAGGTAGGTTTGGATAGAATTTTCCCCATAATAAATTAAATAATCAGTTAGAAAATGTATGCTGCATTTACTAAGGTTATCTTTGTTTAATATTAACATGCTTGATTCTGAAACATCTAAGTGTGACAAACAAAGAAGAAATCAGGAAGGGGGAAATACTTTTTCACAGCACTGTATACACAAATATGAACACAGAGTTGAAAGTTAAACATGTTCCTTTGCTTGTAAACTTGCAGAGATAACATCAGTGCCACCTTACCCTCCGTAATAAGAGAAAGACTGAACTGTAGATTCCTGAACGTCTTTTAACGATGCGCATCTGCTCCAGAGCCTCCTGATATCTCCTGAGTTCGTCTTTCTCTGCCTTGAAGCTGTGGACGGTTTGAATCCCGCTGATCGTCTGAGAAGCCAAGTCTGCGTTCTGAGCTTGGCAGTCCTGAATCTGCTCTTTCAGCTCCTGTCACACAGCGAATCAGTAACAATAAACTGCACAACCATTACAACAGAGCCTTCTCGACTGAAGTTGAAACATTTTTTATTCTGTTTTCACACTGTTCTTCATGCTTTGGAGAAACAAAATCCTTCAACTACTTTAAATATCCCTGATTCTTTCCAGCTGCAAACAACTAACTGTTGTTGCTTTTCTTTCCATTCTTGTTTGTTGTACAGTGGAGGATGAGAAGGGGACTAACAAACACCATCAGGACACACAGAGTTAAAGAAGGTTTGGATTTGCACCTGTTGCAGATATATATCATGGTAAGGATCTGTGCTGCGACCTCCCCCACTCATTCATGAGCATGCATGCATGCATACATGGAAATCATTAGGCATGCCAAGCAGCAGCAAGACTGTATCATTAGACAGATCAGACTAAAGAACAATGGCATATTTTGAGGTGGCCTTTAGATGTTAAAAATACTCAAATGACCCATAATCTGTCAGCAACACAGTTCAGTCGGTCCAGCCTCCTACCTTATACAAGGCGCTGTATTTATTTTGCACTGTGGCTAAGAGTGGCATTTCTATGCATGTGAGCACTGTGAGCTCCCAGGACAGGCGTAACATGACTCCCAACATGAGGAAAGTTTTCACTGTGCTGCGAACCACGGCGTTAGCATTCAGCGCTACCGTGCGGCCCATCCTGTCCACGTCAGAGTGCAAGCGGGAGGAAAGACGACCTGGATGATGAACGGAAGAAAAGGAAAAGTTCAGAAACAGCTTAATCTCTGCTGGGCTTAAATGTTTGCTGTGAAGAAAGTTTAGAAACTAGTTTGTCAGACTAATTGGAATTTATGATGAGGCTCCATTTACTGAGGGCTTAAAAACTGTAACAAACTGTATATCCCAATACATCAGTAAATGATGCATCTATCTGTATTAACCTTTTCATAAGAGGAGCCTTTGGGTTTCAAGCTTAAATGTGGCAAAAACTGATTTGTTGACACTATAAAGTCCAGCAATCCGTAAATATTTTGACAGGCATGCTGTGCTACTCTTACCAGCATTGTTTTCATCAAAGAACTGCACTTCCTGCTTCAGGAGCGTGTGAAACAGCAGATGCTTCAGCCTGTTGTTCAGCCTGGCCAAGGCACACATAAATGTGCCGCCTCTCATGCCAGAGAAGAGTGCGCTGTTAAGATAAAAGGATGCATTTTTTATTTAAAAAACAGGAATACAGCCCACTGTTATAAATCAGATGCAAAGTAAATAAGTGTTGTTTCTATCTGAGAGGGAAAGAAATTATGTTTCATCACCTTCCAAGAGAAACGAGAATGAGCTGTCCGACTGCATAACCGAAGCCTGCTTCCAGCACTTTACCACTCAGCATATCAATGACATTCCCCTGATACAGCGGGATAAACGTATCACCTGTGAGGAAAGATGACTGACATGGATAAAGGTCAACAGGGACAGCGGCTGCATTTCTGAAAGACTGTATATAAAAGATGGACTCGGCATCTTTAAGCGTCACTACTGGCGTGCTGGCCACCTCCTTGTTGGGGTTAAATGGTAAATGGACTAGTTCTTATATGGTGCTTTTCTACTCTTCTGAGCACTCAAAGCGCTTATACAACACATTTACATTCACCCATTCACACCCATTCATACAAGCACTTCCATGGTTAACTAAGCTAAGTGCTTTTATTATTCAACATTCACACTCCAACGGTTGCGTCGGAGAGCAACTTGGGGTTAAGTATCTTGCCCAAGGATACATTGGCATGCAGCCTTCCGATCATTGGGTGACCTGCTCTACCTCCTGAGCTACAGCCACCCATAACAAACCAGAAGTGAGCATACATTTGCCCCCTTCTGGATTTTTTTTTTTTGCATATTTGTCAAAGTTAAACACTTTAGGTCATCAGACAAATGTTATCAGATAAAGATAACCTGAGTAGAAACAAAATGCAGTTTTTTTAATGATGATTTCCTAAGTTATCCTAACCTACCTACCTGCCCCTATATGAGAAAGTAACTGCCCCCTAAACCTAATAACTGGTTGTGCCACCCCTTGCAGAAATCAAGTGTTTGTAATGAGTTGTTCACATCGCTGTGGAGGAATTCTGGCCCTTTCTTTGCTGAATTGTTTTAATTCAGCTACATTGGAGAGTTTCAGACAAACACCAGCCTCCTTTTTTTACTGGTCCAGGCCAAAGGTTATGCTGAACCCTGCATGCGGATCTTACTTCATGCTTCTGTTGAAGTAAAGTGCCTCTCATATCAGTTTGCCCTTTTGTGGACATAATGCGATAAACAAGTGGTTCAAACCTGTGTGGAGCAAATATTTGAACAGGGCTAATTCTGCCACCTCAGCACACTGAGGTGGACGCAAACTGTTTCAATTTACTATGATCAAAGTCTCATTTTTCCTTCTATATTGTGTGTAGGAGAGACGCCCTCATGCAGCAGGCCAGGATTTTTAGCATCAACGAGCTGATGAGAACAAACTTTAAACCGAAACCATCAGGAGAAAGAGAGAGCTTTGCTTTCTTATCAGAATGAAGTAACATGCAGGATCTTTCACTGTCCTCTCAGTTTGAAGTGGATTTGGATTCCAGGAAGACAAACAAAGAAGAACTGCTTCATCATTCAAGGAGTCCTAAACACACTCACTGCTTTATGTGATCTTAAGAAATGACCATAACATGTGCTAAATCTAATACACTATAAAATAGGAAGATTTCATACTTACAGATGACTCCTAAGATGAGGAAACCAAAAGCTGCAATCAGGTAGAGAGTGTCTGGTCTGAAGTATTTTAGTGTCCTTATAAGCAGCCCCCGGGTATCCAGTTTGCCGCTGTCCTTTTTCATCTTTCCATTCCCACAGAGACCCTTTTCCCAAATTAAACAGGCCAGAGATGAGGCCATTGGGCCCAAGAGCAACATGGTGAGGTTAG
>JAMQGT020009674.1:0-117243 GCA_024447675.2 Pterophyllum scalare | reverse complement strand
ATGTGAAAACAGTTTATTAATCTCAAGCTAGGTAAGCAAGTGAGGGAGATTAGAAGTGAGGCGTGTGGGATAAAATGCTGTGAATGCTCAAGTAGAGCAGAAAAACACTATATAAGATCCAGCTCATTTACAACAGTAAAACATGTATCAGTGTTTGTGTAGATCACTTTGAGGCAACGTACTTGGAGCGTCACAAGCTTGGAGAAGGAAGCTTCGGCTCAGTTTATCCTGGGTGGAGAATGACAGCCTGCTTACCAGTGAGTATAACGCATATATTCTTATATCTCATGCACATTGCCACCATTCCCTGCGCTAACCAAAATAATAGACTGATCTGTAGGTGGCCATCAAACACATCCCAAAAGAATATGTGGACTATCAACAAGTGGTGAGTGATTCAAACATTTAAAAATGTTTCACCTTCCTGTACCTTTGCTGTTTATGAGGAAAGCAGACAGAAAACCTCATGCACTCATTCACTTTTCTTTTCTTTAGGTCTTAAATGGGAAGACACACATGATCCCACTGGAGGTTCTCCTCAAGCTGAATGTGGGCGATGGACCACTGTCAGTAGGCACTTCTGCAGCTGTCTCAATACTAGACTGTTATGACCTAGAGGAGGAGGTCTTTCTGGTCATGGAGAGTCCTGTCCCATGTGTGAGCCTGATGAGCTTCATGGAGAACAATGGTGGATCCCTGGAGGAGGATGTTGCTAAGGTAACATAGTCCGGCCCAGAGAAGCTCCACAGAGCTTGTTTGATAGTTGCAACACTGCCGGGAATCAGTCCCTTCTTCAGCTCTGACTGTCCTCTTTGTGTTTCAGAACATCATGAAGCAGCTGGTGGATGCAGCATACCAAAGGCAGCTTCCATCGTGACATCAAGACCGAAAACCTCCTCCTCGAAATCGGCTCGGCCTCGAGTGCGGGTCATAGACTTTGGGTGTGGCTGCTGGGTACAGGAAGAGCCATACTCCATCTTCTCTGGTATGACATCTGGCTTCTGCACTTCATTCAGCCATTGCTCTGCGGAGTGATGGTTTTGATTTCAGTCTGAGCCTGTTCCTCATCCGTCCTGTCTGTCTGTGCATTGCAGGAACTGTAGAGTACGCCCCTCCAGAGTTTTTCAAAGCCGGGCGGTATGAGGCTGCAGCCACAACAGTCTGGCAGCTGGGTATGCTGCTTTATGAAATGCTGAATGGAGTAGATCAATTTAGCACCTCTAATTTCCTCCACAGGAAAAGACCTTTCAAGAAAGACCTACCCAAAGGTAAGACAATGATAGAACAGCTGTGTTTTGGTGCTGACACTGTGTAAACATTTTGTTTACAAGTTCCAAAAAATTGCTACAGTTTCCATCCTGACCTTTGCTTTGTTTTCTGTCCTTTCTCTAATCAAACTGCCAGAATTTTTTGAAGAAGTGTTTAGCTCGAAACCCAAAACAGCGGGTCACCTTTCAGCTGCACCCCTGGCTGCAGAATCAAGCTCAACTCAAACCTTAAACACTTGCTGAGATGCCTGAACTTTAACTTTTTCTCTTTTATTTCTTTCTTTACTTACTCATTTGTTTTTCTGTTTACTTACTTTTGTTTAATTACTTTATAGTTACCAGTCATGGCAGATGACTGCCCCTCCCTGAGCCTGGTTCTGCCGGAGGTTTCTTCCTTTTAAGAGGGAGTTTTTCCTTCCCACTGTCACCAAGTACTTGCTCATAGGGGGTCGTTAGTTATTATTAGCTATTCTTCATATTCTTTTCATTGTTACTGTTATTCTTCTTTATTATTATTATTATTGATCTGGCCCAAAGACTACATAACTCGGCACAAATTTGGACTATAGAAAAAAATACAAACAAATTGCCTCCAACTTCCTTGATATGACTTATTTTTGAGCTTTTTCTTGTTCTTTATTTTGTTGTTGTAATGCTGCTGTTTTGTTGAATTGTTTCCACCTGTTAAGGTCAGTAGCCTTGACAAACATTATTTAAAACAATACACGTGTAAACAAATGTTACCTGTTCCCCTCTCTAGTGCCCCCATTTCCTCATGTTATTTCCCATGTTGTTGAGCTTCATCTTTAGTGTTTTTGCTGTTGTTGGTCTGATTGTTTCCACCTGTTAAGGTCAGTGACCTTGACAGCTTTTATTTAAAACAGCACAAATGTAATTGAATAAATTACTTTTAGCACAGAATGACCACAGGCCACAGTGAGGTTGGAGTTTGGTCTAACAGTAACGTGTTGGCAAGACAGGGGTAGAAATGCTCAACATAATGTCACTTAATTTAAGGCCTCAACAGTCACTAGTTATCTGCAGCTAAGGTAACTGGTACTGTCCTAGATTAGACCTGTAGGGTTTTTACCTTACAGTATACAGTGGGTATGGAAAGTATTCAGACCCCTTTAAAAATATCACTCTTTGTTTCATTCACAGCAGAATCTGATGTGTCCTGACTGGAAACAGGTGAACAGAGATGACTTATGTCTGTTTTAACCATCTAGGAGCTGAGAGGTCACACAGACAAATAGAGCACTTCTCATATTGTGATTCATTTCATTTCCACTGAAGTTTTTTTTTTTAATATTCACCTTTTTAGTGGCTAACAGGGATAAAAATAGGTAGTTGGAAAGCACTTGGAACCACACAATTGTGACTTAGCGGGAATCCTAACACAATGGAGTCTTATTATTACAGTTAGCAACTGTGATTTTCCTACTTAGACAAAGGAAAACATATTCTGTAATATTAACTATTGCCTTGAACCTTCAGCAACAAGCCCATAACACCTCCACAGTGTTTTTAGTGGTCACATGGTACCTGTGATGACATGTACACAATGATGAAGTGAACAGTTTAAAGAGTAAACTCTTAGGTATATTTTAAAGTGGATAATTAAACATTTGGATAGTTTAAAATACAAGTTCAAGCTAGTTTTTTTATATTATTTGAGCTTATATTTTTGGGACACCATTTTGGATGTTTTCTAGCACTGACTCACAAAGACCATGTGCAGATCCAGCCGACCCTTTCCTTTTCTACAAAGTGTTCAAGGTTGCAGATTATAAAGGTTACTCCATCCCCCCTTTTCTTCTGCCACCTTTTAATCTTGAATTAAATGTGAAACCTTGAGAATGAGCTGCTTTCAGTTATTCTCATGTGACAAATGAACCACTCCAAAAGAGGGTGCAACTGAAAAAAATAAAATAAAATAGTTGGATGTCTTTAGAAGAAAACAAGAAAAGAGGAACAGATTGGAGGGTGAGCAGAAAAATGAGAGGTAACTATTGTGATCACAAAAATGCCAAGTCTGACTGCTGCTTCATCATAATTTTATTTTTTTAAAGTTGAAAATGAGGTGAGGGAAAAGGGGCCTGGGTTCCGCATGGAGACGGGGATTCTGGGTTAAAATTTGGGCTTTAACATGCTAAGCCCGTAACCAACATGTAGCCTGAAGTCGCATGCACATTTTAATGCTTTGGATGTTTCTGGTATGCCACATATTGTATGGGATATCATTACACTCGTGGTAACGATGACAGTCAGCTGTCATTATTATCACGTTGGAGCGACTTGCAGCAGAAGCCGCTCCATGCTTGTTTTTGACATGCAGTCCTTTCACGTGCTGGGAACGAGCTCTGACATCTGAGATTTAAGCAACATGCATCTAAGACTGGGACTGCTGATGGTGACAGATAATTAAAATCAAATCATAAAACTCAAAGCTACCTTTGGAAACTGGGTATTAGTTTACCTTAATATTTTTTTGTGGCCTGAAACAAAAACCCTGAAATAATCGACTGGTTTAATTTACCCATCTCATTGTAATGGATCATGTTAGCACAGTTTTGTTAACAGTCCTCTTCTTTATTCATTCTCTCGACTGAATGTCTTTGATAACTGTATTTCTTCACCTGTCAGAAAACTGTCATGTGCCAGAAGTGAAAGCCCTCAATCAAGCTCAGTCTGACTCTGAGTTACCTTTAATCCAGGTGCTTTCTGAGAGTTGATGAAGGGAACATGCCTTAGTCCTTTCTGAAGGCTGTCTAATGATAAAGATGGTCATTCCAGGACTGTGTGAAAGTCTCGAGTCACCCCTCTCTAATTATATTTTACTTTCAAGGAGCCAGACTTTCTTGTCATTTCATTTTTTTAAAGTGCTCTTGAGCAAAAGCTCTCTGGAGGTCTTTCCAAGATTTTCTTTGGACATTGGCTGCTTTTTCACTCATTTTCAGTCCAGTCCTCGTACCTGACCGTTTTCAGACAAATGTTGCTTTTAAGCCACTTAACACTGACCTATGAATGAGTGTAGCAGAAAAAAGGCACCTATTAAGGGAAGAACCAGTGTTCGACTGCAGCGTCTACAACCATCAGTAAAACACAATGGAGGCCCTGTCATGGTTTGGGGCTGCATTTCAGCCAGTGGTGTTGGGATCTTGTCAGTTTTGATGGAATTATGAATGAAAATTTTGATCCACCATGCAGTACCACCTGGAAAGTTTTTGATTGGGAGCTTCAGTTTTCAGCATGACAATGATCCCAAACACACTGCCAATGCAGTCAAAGCGCCTGGATTTAAACACACACACAAACACACATACACACACTGGAACACTCAGTCATGGACTGACCTCCCCAGAGCTCGGAGCAGTTATTACACTTATTGAAGCAGTGTGGGGTCATCGTAACAGAGAATGGAACAAAAGGTAGCCAACATCCAAAGAAGAGCTCTGAATGTCCTTCAAGAAGCCTGGAGATCCATTCCTGAAGACTACTTAAAGAAATTACAGTGGGGCTGCCTAAGAGTTCAGGCTCTGTTGAAGAATAATGTTGATCATATCAAATATTGACTTTCAAGCTTTTTAGAATCATAAAAAAATGATTTTTCCTTGTGTACTTTATTTCCATATATGTTTCACCTGCTTCATTAAATTATTGCACCTATGTCTGATTTTCCTGGCAAAACATAAAAAAATGAAAGGAGACTCAAGACCTTTGCACAGTCCAGAATACAGTTTGCGTTGTTAGATATTGCAGGCATTACAGTTTGATTTTCTATTGTCGTAGGTGCAAACATCTGACCTCAAAAATTTAATGCAAGACATTTTGCTGATTGAGCATATTTAGTTCAGGAGTGCTGTGAAGTCAGGCTCAATGGGTTTCATATCAGGCGTGTTGTTTAGGCTGCTTTGGCCTTCCTGTATTTCTTCTGCATCTGCAAGCTGCTTTGCAACTCACCCCAACCCCAGCTTCTCTTTTCTTGTTGTATCTGACATAATCATTATCATTGTTGTTATTATTGCTAATTTTCCACGTGTGCAGATGAAAACAACCTTCTTTTGGCTGTATTGGGCCTGACTGAATTAAAGAGGACTCATGAAGTCAGTCAGCTGAGTCAGTAATATCACTCATGCCATAATATTCTTTGTAATGATTTTATATTTGCTAACATCAGCCACCATAAGATAATTTCAAGTAAGGCCATAGCAGAAATCCCCCTGAGTGCAATGCATTAAGCAAGGGTGTGTTTCATTGCTTATGAAGAGAAAGCTGCAACTGAGTACGTGCGTGCGCTCACCGCTCTGGTCCAAAAAGTAATGGCAGCGGTTTGCCGAGAAAGGAGCAGAGTCCCATACGGAGTTTGTTTGAGTAGGGTGGCACAGATACAGTAGAAGCAGTGTCTTGTTGTGGATGTGAAAAAAAAATGTGCGGAACACACCTCAGTCAGGAAAAACCACCAACATCAAAGTCAACCTGAGAAGCGCAGACAAGGCAGCATCCAAAGAGGAAAAAGTCCCAGCCGGCACCGCACATAAACACCTGCACGACCACAAGGTAATTAAGCACATGTAGAATATTGACTGTGCAGTGTGCACACAGTAGTATTGAACCTTCACGGATGCCGTGGTTTGGGGTTTTGTACATGCGCGCTTGGGGTTATGATGTTGTTTATGTTCTGCCCATGGTTGACACCGGCTACAGCTATGTAGGCTTGCGACTAGCAGTTGTCATTAAAGGAACCAAGTTGGCAGCCCTGTGACGAGAGCCTTTGTTTCCACAACACACGACAGCACACAATCCATCTACACAAGAATAAATGCAGACATAATTGCGGGGTTGTGTACAGAGGCTGCAGAAGTCTAGTTAGGGAGGATCTAACCAGGCTAGCTCTCTGAGCAGCTTCACCCACCTTCATTTGGTGGATAACATCAGCATGCAGCCGGATTTGAGGTCTGATTCCTTCAAACAGTTCAGTTTGGTTTTGTCAAATACCACATGTTGGTGTTGTTAATCTACTGCACTGATGCTGAACTTTTACTCTAGAGTTTGAGTTTTGGAGTTTGTGTTTCTTTATGTTTCTCTCTGTTGATGTTCATGTGTGTCCTTAACCCTTAGGAGACCCTTTATAAAACTTACTTTCGTGATCTTTTGGACAAAAAGTGTCCCCTTCCCTAAAACTGCTGTAAAAATATCATAAAGCAATATTTCTTTTCCACTTTAAATGATCTAGTCTTTTAAAACTACTTCAGCCTGACACATACATACCAAATATTATATACTTTAAAAAATATATATTTAACCCTTTATTGGCCCATATACTTATACAGTGCTACTCTGTTTTTATGGACAAAAACAAAAAAAACTAAAATAATTTCCTTAAAATGTATTTTGGGGACTATAGACCCTTTTACTGTTTGTAAACGTGCGCATTTTGGAAACGGAAATACAGCGGAGTTCAATAGCATTTCAATCTACAAGAAGGGATTATCAACGAAAGATCGTGAAAATTACCTGCAAAAATTAATTTTGACCACCGGATAACGACTCTCCGATTCCTGTGGTACGTTAGCAAGTGGCCCAGTATCTGTGGGCGGATATATACGTGTATTTGGTGGAGAAACCCAGCGTATACACCAGAGAGAAGTTGCTGTGCATACAAGTCACTGGATGCTTACAATTATGTTGTTTGCGGCCATGTACCGAACGTCAAATATCATGACACAGACTCGGGAGTTTTGTGGCTTAAAGGCAGAAATTCTTGCAAGTCAAAGACAAGGAAACAGGACGGCTGTGTATGAGGCTCGTTATTGTAAACAAGTCAGAGAGCTACATCCTCACAGCCGATTGTACCTGCATGGCAGCGTGAGGACTTCGTCAAACTGCTTTTCTAGATTGCTAAGAGTTTTCCGGCTGCAGATATTATTGATTTACAAAGGGGGGAAAAAAATAGTGTTCCAGTCACACTGTGAGACACACACAACCATTCATATGTGAGTCTGCTCATACTTTTGACTGGCACTGCATATTGTAATCTATAGTGCGATTAAATATTAATTTAAAAATCAGGAGGAGCCAATGCCTCGCCTGTAAATAGCCAGCCACACTACAGTTTAAAAGCCAAATAGCCTGCCAGCTAATGCTGTTTACTTTAGATATCTGACATCCCGGTATAACCAGAGTAGATAAATTACTTAACCTGATATAAAATCGGCGCTTCAAACGCGAGCATTTCAGATCGTGTCCTCAGTCCAATTTTTATCAGTACATTTGATGGCTTGCAACCACAGACGCCTCAGTTTTCTCTCAAACAGTCGTGATCCTGTGCTATCCGGTACAACTTAAGTCTGCTTTTGGTAGAGTAGAAATACTGACAGCCGAACACGCAACAGCAGACATTTTGATGCCAATATCGCTTTTAAACCACGTTTAAACGCTGCGCAGTCTCCTTGTTCTTATTGATTTGAATGGAGTAGCAGTTCACTTCCATTGCCAAAATGCGCGCGCATACTTGATGACGTAGGCTGTAAAAGGATCTATTGGATTATTATTTTTATTAGGCCCTGAGATGAGTCACTGATTGGCTGCAACATTCTTTTCCATGCATGTTTGATTTTTCTACAGTATCAGGTTTTGTCAAAAACATACACTCATGATCGTAAGGATAAAATATGTCCTCTACCCAAAAACTGTTGTAAAAATATTATAAAGTAATATTCATTTTCCTGCAGTTTTTACAGTATCAGGTTTTGTAAAAAAACTTACACTCATGATCCTAAGGACAAAATATGTCCTCTACCTAAAAACTAATATTTTTTCCACTTTAAATGATCCAGTCCGTTAGAATTACTTTTATTTTTGTTATGTCCTGATACAAAAAGCCTTAGAATTTAAAAAGGGAATATTTTCTTTTTTCTGTTTTTCTTCAGCAAGAAATAAGTGCCAAGACATAAGAGTTAAGTAATGACATCCAGCAATGATAGAAGTCATTTAAATTAAAGATAAGACAGTTTAAGATGAGATAAATAATACTGGAAAAGGCTTAAATAAAAATTTTTTAAAGCCTCCAACTTTCCATTTAATATTTTGTTTTCTTCAGATGTAATTAATTTTTTTTATTGCAATTCTGAGCATTTTGTGGCTTATGATATTTTGGAAAACCACAAATAATGATGAGGTACCACTACTACTACTACTACTAATAAAAATAAATTATTACTAATAGTAGTCATTGTAAATACTTGGCTTTAAATTTCCTCATATAGCCTTCATTTGCTTTTATGCATGATCAGAGGGACATAAAATACAAACAAATTCAGGTACAAAAATATTGATCAATCACTGATTTCTGCACAAAATGTTTATACAAATGATTTACACACAGATTTGTGAGCACGCACTGTTAGTAAATGAGGATCAGTGAGAGGACAATACATCTGATGCCATTTTGATGCACCTGAAAACTACATGCGACCCATGTTTGTATGATTTTATAGAGTTTAAGCAGCGCTCCACCTCTATGATAGTTAAAGCGATCTGGGACCAGAACGATGAGATGATTGTTTTAGACACAGAAACATAAAGCCAAACTTTCACTGCTGTCTGTTGTGTGCAGTGAATTTTGTTACTCTGTTCTTTAAAAACCCATGTTATATAACCAAAGTAACTTTGTGACTCATATTTGTATGGACAGTTAAAAGGTCTAAAAAGGTGCACAATCCAATAATTCCTGAAAGGGTGCCTTATTGTTTTTATTCATAAAACTGGGAGAAAGAATGGGGGGGGGGTAAGACAGACATATTCATTTACTTCTTGATGATTAGCATGTCCAATTAACTTAAGATATGTGAGAGCAAGAGAAAGAGAGCAAGAGAGAGGCGGGGGAGAGAAGGGGGGTGTAATAGGAGGGAAAGGAACAGGGGGTGGAGAGGAGGAGCAGAGGTGGTGGAAAGGTGGAGTGAGCATCCAAAGGAGGAAGGTTGAGGGTGCAGAGAAGGATGAAAGAGGTCGTAGGTGAGGGTTGGAAGGTGGAGAAAGGCAGGCAGAGGGGTCTATTGTTCTCCAGCATGCGATGAACAGCTCCACCAGCTCCAGCGACCTCTTTCCCTCTTCTTTGGTTCTTTTTTGGCTCTCACTTCTTCTTGACTTGTCTCGTTTTTTTGTCGGTTGTGCCAGATTTTTCCTTGAAAAGCTTGAAGCGTTTTTTCTTTTCCTTTGGCTTCAAGGTTTCCTTTTCTTGCAAAAGTTTGTCATTCTCTGCTTGAATTTTGTTGTACTTTTCCTGGAGATCATTAAACTTTATCTCCAGTTCTCTAAACTTTCTTCCGTTTTGCTCATATTTTTGCACATGCTTTGTATTCTCCTCCTGCAGCTCACTGTTCTTCTGCTCCAAGTTCTCCTTTTCTTGCAGAAGTCCTTCATTTTCTCTCTCAATTTTCTTGGAGTTCATTAAGCTTTATTTCCAGTTCTTTGTTCTCTTTTTTAGCTTCTTTATATTCCTGCACATGCTTGATGTTCTCCTCATGCAGTTGTGCATTTCTCATCTCCATCAAGAACTCCACCAGCTCTTGGTGATTTTGCAGTTGTCTGTCTTCTCCTGCTTTGTTTCTATGCTCATTTTCTCCAGCTTCTCATACATCTGCAGCAAGTTGTCCTGCACTTCATGCATCTCAACTTGTTCATATTTTTCCTCAAGTTCTTTACGTTCCTCCTGTAATTTCATGTATTTGTTCTCCACTTCTTTCTTCTGATCTTGCATTTCTTTACATTTCTACTCTAGTTCCTGCATTTCTTCCTCATGTTTCTTAGCCTGGACTTCCTTTTCTAGTTTTAGTGGTCAACATGGTTGAAGTTTCTTCTTTCTGCTAAGAAGCCATGGAGGCGACTCTTCAGCATGTAGGTGCTCTCCTGAAGTTTCATGTTTTCTCTTCGGAGGTTGTTCATAATAACACTGGGGGGAGGACGGCGCTCCAGTGAGGGGCCCCGCTGTTTTCTGGATGCCTTTGGTTGTGGTTCCACTGTGACATGGTAACAAACTAACTTGATGTTTGATTTTTCAAACAAAACAAATCGAAATTCTTCTTGAACTCTACTTTTTGCTAATGGCAGTTTTCGTGAAATTTGACGGTCGCAAACACACTGAAGAATGGACTGAACACTGCTGATAATGCACTGTTTCTTTTCATTCACCTTATTTACTTTGTTTATTCTTCACTCTGTATTTAATCATTAATGATTATTAATCTCTGTCTCTCTTCCACAGTATGTCTTTTGTCCTGTCTCTCTCCCCTCAGCCCCAACCGGTCACGGCAGATGGCTGCCCCTCCCTGAGCCTGGTTCTGCCGGAGGTTTCTTCCTGTTAAAAGGGAGTTTTTCCTTCCCACTGTCGCCAAATGCTTGCTCTTAGGGGGTTGTTTTGACTGTTGGGTTTTCTCTGTATTATTGTAGGGTACAAAGCGCCTTGAGGCGACTGTTTGTTGTGATTTGGCGCTATATGAATAAAATTGAATTGAATTGAATAAAATCACAGAGCGGGGTCAGTGGACGCTGAGGCATATCATGCACACAGGTCACCAACTTTCTGCAGAGTCACTCGTTACAGACCTCCAAACATTATGTGACCTTCAGATTAGCTCAAGAACAGTGCATAGAGAGCTTACGGTGTGGGGTTGTTTTTCAGGATTTGGGCTCAGCCCCTTAGTTCCAGTGAAAGGAACTCTTTATGCTTCAGCATATCAAGACATGTTCATGCTCCAAACTTTGTGGGAACAGTTTGGGGACGGCCCCTTCCTGTTCCAACATGACTGAGCACTAGTGCACAAAGCAGGCCCACAAAGACATGGATGAGCGAATTTAGTGTGGAAGATCTTGATTGGCCTGCACAGAGTCCTGACCTCAACCTGATAGAACACCTTTGGGATGAATTAGAGCGGAGACTGTGAGCCAGGCCTTCTTGTATAACACCAGTGTCTGACCTCACAAATGTGCTTCTGGAAGAAGGGTCAAAATTCCCATAAACACTAATAAAAACTTGTGGAAAGCCTTCCCAGAAGAGCTGAAGCTGTTATAGGTGTGGGCCAACATCATATTAAACCCTGTGAATTTAAGAATGGGATGTCATTCAAGTTCATATGTATGTATGCACATACTTTTGGCAATATTTGTATATGTATTCAGAAACACCTCACATGTTAATTCCAAATGTAACTACACTGAAACGACCAAGAAGTTTTTGTGTTTTTTTTTGTTTGTTTGTTTGTTGTTTTTTATATAACTTTTCAGCAGTGATCAGCTCTGTTGTTGTGTCACTGATAATTAGAACTTGCAAAAGTAGACATTCTTTACTTAAGCAGAAGTACAGATACTTGTGTTAAAATATGACCTAGTAAAAGCTGAAGTACTAATTGTCTTTACTAAAGTAAAAGTGAAAAAGTACAGGCTCTGGAATCAATTTCAATTCAATTTCAATTCAATTTTATTTATATAGCGCCAAATCACAACAAACAGTCGCCTCAAGGCGCTTTGTATTGTGGGTAAAGACCCTACAATAACACAGAGAAAACCCAACAGTCAAAACGACCCCCTATGAGCAAGCACTTGGCGACGGTGGGAAGGAAAAACTCCCTTTTAACAGGAAGAAACCTCCAGCAGAACCAGGCTCAGGGAGGGGCAGTCATCTGCTGCGACCGGTTGGGGCTGGAATGTAGTCAATGTAAGAAAAAAGTTTTTTTTTTTAGACTCTAGGGCATTTCTACATGCTGTTTTTGTGCAGAGGACCTTGTGTGATATTAATGTTATAATAAAATTAATGTTAGTATATAGGAATACAAAGAATTACAATCTACTGAATGCACAATGCTAGAACACAAGCAATGAAAAAGATAAAGAACAGTAAAAAAAAAAAAAAGCTCCATTTTCTGTTGCCTACATCGCAGAGGGTGACTTTGCCTCCACACCTGAACAGGAAAATGAGGACAATTATGAAAGTGGAATTCGGCAGGTGGAAGAACCCAAAGATTGATTGCAGTGGCTCAGCACAGGAAAAAGCATCACCGAAATGTTTTTGGTACATACTCTAATCAGCTGACCTGTGCTGCTGCTGCTGCTCTGAAGTTTGTTGCTCTTCATGTATATTAACACAACTGAATTCAACAAGTTGTAAAAAGATGTTTCTCAAGCTATCTTGGCTGATTTCCATTCCCTACACTGAGTGTACAGTTTATTTGTCTTTATACTGACAGTATAAAGGTGGAATTCAGTGAATGTATCTAAGCATCATCGCCTTAAATTCAGATTCATCTCTGCTACCCTTTATGTACCCTAACATTGACCATGAACACCACAGCTACTGTGCACCAGTCCAACACAGAGATTTGCTGTAAATTAACCACAGTTCAGGAAGCTAACCTGTTTATCCTGCACTAAACTGCAGTATTTCCATGTAACCGTTGAATAACACAAAGTTAGAATACCTCAGTTTATTTTGCAGGATGTTTAAATTTCCAGTTTATCAAATATCACTGAGCAGTCTTTATCTTATTAAAAAAAACCTTCTTCTTCTTCCTCTCTTGTCCTTTTTCTTACATCTTTCTCCATCTATGACTGAAGTTATTTGCCTGAAATATAGTTTTGCCTTTTCATCTCTTTTTATGCATACACCAATAGGTTCCCCCCATTTATGTTCAAATGGGTTTGATGTTTGAAGGTGCACAATGATGTGAAATAAAAACATCCCTCAAATGTGTTTAACCTAAAGTAATGAGCCAGTTATGAAAATTTAAGGAGTAGAAAGTACAGATATTCGTATATTGTGTAAAGATGTACAAGGAGTAAAATTACCCAAGGCAAACACGGATACCTGAAAGATACTCAGATCACCACTGGGGAAATTCAATAGAAATGCCACAGTAATGAAGTTTTTGTACTTTATTACTTCCGACCTCTGCTGATAATTGATAATAAATCCCCATTAATGATTGACAAAATAAGTGCCATCATGACCGCCAGTCAGTTATTATTTATAAATGCATGAAATATCCTGTGACTTAATGCCATTCCCCTGTACTCCATCTCTTTGTTTGGTTTATGTTATGCTGCTGCACCAGAGGGATAATCAAATGTGGAAACAATTGTTCTTTTGGGGATTGTTGACAATTCACTTCTGATTCTGTTGTTTAGGTTAAAGGACTTTTTGGATTGTGGAAGGAACTGCAACTGGAACTTGATGATTGGAAACAATGTTTCCAACTGTCAGCCTCATCTTCAACCATTTTGTAGTGATTCTGCTCACGTCTCTGTGCTTTTCTCTTACACATTTTAATGTTGCACTGCCCCAGTAGGGTTCCTGTTTATACAATTTTTGTTTTTTAATGCCAGTCACTGATGGAAGACTTTTAAATCATCAGATTTTTTTTTCTATTTCAAGAGGAAAAGACGAGTCAAATGAGAAGAACTAATATAATTTTTAAAAAAATCGGTGCAAAAAAGATTAATGATATGCTTTGACTGAGACTGTAAACTCTAGAGAAATAACATAACAAAAGAACAAATGAGTTTGTAACCACTCCACTGACAAGGTGGGTCCAGGCTGATAGGTTTCTGTTTTGTGCAGAGACCATCAGACCCAGGCCAAAGTGTAATTAAACCCAGCTCAAAAGCTCACCTTGTGCATTATGGAGTGTCATTGCCATTTGAATATGAGTATGCAGCTATGCAGAAGTGTGTGTGGTCTCATTGTAGTAACACAGTAAGTTACTTCATTTGTCCAGTAAGAAACTGCTGCCTGGTTAACCATGATTAATACCCACTGAACAGTTATCTGCGGTTTGGGCTGTGAGGCGCCAGGTCTACTGTTGTGAACCAGCACGGTATCTTCATTAATCAAAGTTGGAGCTGCTGTCTAGTTAGCATTCATCATGGACTGTATGATGATATTCAGATAATTCAGTGTGGAGGAGTTTCTGTGTGTGTGTGTGGGGGGGGGGTAGTGTGTATGCTGAGCTGGCCTGGACAGAGAGGGAGGGAGAGGGGGCGAAGGCTGAAAGGGCTAGAGAAATCAATGCATGCGGGGAAAGGCTGTTCTCAGCACTAAGAGGTCCGGAGCTCAGTAATCGAGTCTTTCTCTGCAGAATTAATGAGAGGGCTTTTCATGCCGCACGGGCCACAGAGATCTGTCGACTTCCACCCTAACACTGGCCTAACAACAGAGAAGACAGTGATGTAGGGCCGGGAACTTAGATGACATTATAAAGGCCAGACAAAAGAGGCAGAGGAGCAGGAGGTTGTTCAAACACAAGCACGTGAGGAAAAATGAGGCAAAGAGAAAAAACAGGAGTCAAACATTCATCCACATAACACAGACATGGCGCATGGTCCAATTATGCAACTGGCCAATAGGCACACACATAAGAGGCACCCTACCCATACTACATAAAATCAAGGTGCACAAACCTTTCTATGATTTCTTGCTATTTGTGATTGGTTTAGATCTATTTGCCAGTGCTTTTTCTCATTTAGGCTTTTTTTTTTTAGTGGTCATAGCATTTGCGTCCTTAAAAGGTTTGCTGACTTCTACCACAACCTTTGGTTTGCAGAGACTTGATTGGATGGTACAGTCACAAGTTTGGCCTGCCCTTCTCTATCCTATTGTGATTCCAATGGGGACTGTGATTTACAAACTGAACTTCATGTTGCATTCAATAAGATCTGAAATTAACTGCTTAGACCAAATTTATTCACTTCAATTCAGTTTTTTTTATATAGCGCCAAATCACAACAAACAGTCGGCTCAAGGTGAAGTGGTCACTGAGGTTTTAAGAGCAAGGGTGCCAAGGTTAATTTCTGATACACTTTTATACAGCTGGACTTCTTTTTTAAAAACAGGTCCCTGCTGGCCATAGCTAAGAATACAAAGGACTGCTACACTGGCTTTACTTTTCAGACCTGGAAGCCAGCCAGCCATTTATATGCAATTTTTTACTTTGTGGTCATTTGATTAAGTGTTCGATTAATTTCCTACTATAACAATAAGTGACAAAATGCAATTAAAAACAGTAATGGAAATGTTTACATCCATCCATTTTCTTCTGCTTATCCAATGCTTATGCAGAATACCTGGAGATAACCCATGCAGACACTGGGAATACATGTAAACACCACACAGAAAGTCCCCAGCCTGGATCTGAACCAAGGAGCTTTATGTGAGGCATCAGTTTCTTTGGGATTTTTCAAACACATGCCAATGTTAATAGGTTTCTGTTAGATGTGCACAATCTCACCACATTATCTTAAAAGGATGGTTCTGTCACCCTCAAGTGGTCCAAACAATATGAAAATGCCCATATTACTGATATTCTTATTGTATTTGTGGTAACACTTATATTAGTCCTCAAGGGAAATAATAAATAAATACAGTACTTTACATTTAATGGAGCATATTTTAAATGAGGCAAGGCCAGGCTATACAGTACATGATATATGAATACATGCCCCCCCCCCACACACACACACAATCCTGGATTCAACACAGCCCTCTTTTCTGCTCAGGCTTTACTGTAACAGTTTGAAGTCCATTCAGGTTATTGCACTATCTGTATAAAAAAGAGAAGCTAAGCAAGCTGGGGGAAACTTTACAATATTTCTTTATGAGAAGCAGGCACTCATGTGCATTACATGGCATAGATAATGTGCCGTGTAAAAGTGAAGGAGTGCTTACAGTAGAGTGATGTAATGCTCCACAAATAATCCTGCTCAGTGTTGATGAATATCCCAGCCTGGATCAGTCCCGGGCATCCATCTGCTTTATTGGGCAGCTGTTCGTACGGTAGAGCACTGTCATAATGTATACAGTATTAAAAGTAAAGAGCAATTTTCTTTAGAAGCAAAATAGAAGAAGAAGTCCTTTTTACAGGATGACTTGTCCCCTTGGCCCTGATTGCATTCAGTGTGTGGACATCGTTCACTTTGATGTGCAGAGCAGTTGCAGGAAGTTGAGGTTCAGGTACAGTACTTCTCCATGCTAAGCACTAGAGGGCCCACTCATCTCTCGCTGCTGTCTTCTCCTCAGTTTGAAACCCCGGGTATGAGATATTAGTTGTCCCTCTGAAAATTGCCTACGATTACTCCCTGTTCCTAGTAATTAAAAGCCTATTACTCAGCCTGCAGTATGTATTTGTGCAGACTGTTTATATCACTGCTATACACATTTCTTGACTGTTAACTGGGGTGAGTATTATTGCTTTTACATTGATCTTGGTGACAGATAACAGCAATAGAATTGTAAATGGAGATGGGAGCTGGAGACAATTAGCTGAGCTTGTTGCACCGTCAGGAAGTGCAACGTACGGCAGAAGCCTAGAAACATGAAGTAGTGGTTTTAAAGAAAATGTTCTTTGGTTTGTTTTTGTTTTTTTTTGGGGGGGGGTGTGCTTTTTTGTTGTTGTTGTCTTTTCAAAATAAAATGGACAGAAAACCCATAAAAAGAGAATCAAATTTCAGAAAATTCAAAGATGAATATAATCTTTTTATTGATTTACTTGCATCACATATTCTTCTTTTTCCTGTGACAACAGAGAAATACAAATGAAAAATGAATCAGTGTGTTTCTGCACCTCTTTAAAGAACAAGAATATCAAAACCTTGTCTTGTTTTTTTTTCTGGCAAACCTTCTCCATAAAGCTAAGTAAAAGAAGTACACGTGTTCAATATAATGGAAAGTCCCTTTGTGTAAGAGCCAATCAAACATGCATTTCTCACATTAAAAAATTCAGGGAATGAACTGAAATACTAGGTACTGTATGGTGTATCTGTTGTGCAACTGACATGCAAATACCTGTTAACCAACTTAACAATATGGATATTTTATTGTTTTTCCTCCTGAGAACCAAGGAAAAAATATATGTTTCAGTTTAATTTTTTATGTGACCACTACAGAGGACATAAGATTTTGTATATATTATTTAGAGCTCTGACTTTTATTTCAGTCTACAATCAATCAACATTCTATGATATGACGGTTAAACAAAATACCAGAATTAAATGCCTAAAGGTGCTGGATGAAGCTACAGCAAATTTTGTGTCTACAATTTTAGAAACATGCATTCTAGTGGACATCAACAGTTAATCACAAACAAAATTAGTACTGTACTCTTAACATGGCTATCTCAGTCACACAGGCCTAGAGACTGGTCAGCAACCCCTCAACTACCTGTGGTCACTAGAGAAATATCTGTACTCCCTGGCAAGTTGATGTTGCAGGATATTGCCAGGTAAAATCGGTCACAAAGAAGGTGCTGCACCAGAAACCTTGCAATTGCTATGGCCACTGCAAGCTCTTCCACAGGAGACTTCAGTCTTTGAGTTGTGGTTGTACAACCAACTGACAAAGGATTCTTGAAGCTGGCCTGTTAACAGACTTTGACATATTATCACTCAGTGATCCTAATTCCCAAATGTACACCTGCAAGTAGCCTCAAAAACATGTAATATAGATCTCAGTGTTGATCATGAGACAGTCCCCTGAAAGGTGACTGATGACAGTTACTGACTGGCACCTGTCTTCAAACTTTTTGGTGACGTTTTCACACCCATAATTTTAAACACTCTTCAAATATATTTATGTTTTCAAATTATTATTGAAAAAAAAGTCCCATTTTACAGGACAGTGTTCTGTTTTTTTGTGTTTTTCATACACTACACCAAACCCAATAAACTTTTTACTGCTGACTTTTAGATTTCAGTGTGCTAAAAGCAATCCAGAAATTGTATGTTTCAAAATCATCTGTACAGCCCGGCATGTTAACTGAGCCACTCTCCTTCATTCCTCCTCACCTCCTTTCTCCAGTGTAGAGGTGAGATCCTCCTTGACCTCCCCCAGTCCCTCCAAACATTCACCACACAGCACATGCTGTACAGGGTGAGTGCTGCTTGGCTGCAGCCAATGGCTCTCACAGTGATCAGGCGAAAGACAAAATGTTGCAGATTTGATCTTCGCACAATCACATCGGGAGCCATCTTGAAGCACCTTTTGGAAGCAAAACACTCTTTCCAATTGCAGATAAGTGTCAGCCAACTTTCTTAAATGTAAAACATAAGCCAGATATCAGACTGATGGATCAGGTCTTTAACAGTCTTTATTGGCAGAGCAGTGCAAGTGAGCTCTCCTAATGAAGATGTCGTGGGATGAGCACACTGAGAGAGAGCCCATAGAGAGGACATTGATCAGAACCACCAGACTGAAGAGACACATTTACAGAGACTGGGAAAGGCAAGAGGATAGAATGGAGGAATTCAGTCGGTTGATTCAGTCCAATGACTTCATTCCGTTTGTACAATATCTGTGTGTGTGATCTGTCCCTCCCTACTCAGGCTGGTCCTATGTGTGTGTATGTGTGGTGGAAAGGAAGAGGTTATCCTTAAACTTATTAGAGCAGGTGCAGTGCATTGAAAATCCATTCAGTGTTGCTGTCACAGCGATTCTCTTCCATTGAATTAAGAGGGGTGATTCCCACAAATCAAGAGATTACACTGCAGGGAGATAGAGGACTAACTGCTCAGTGGTGTACATACAATGCAAGTACACACGCTTGCGCGTGCGCGCGCGCACACACACACACACACACAGTCTCAGTTATATAGGTATATAGACTCACTAGCGGAACAAGTCAGAGCCGGGCCAGAGGCGGGGCAAATGACCGGGCCCTTTATACCCAAATAATAAAGCTCATCAAAACTTCATGACAAACAAAATGTGTGTCCAGTTTTTGTAACTTGGCTTTTCCTTGCTCTGTTTTTTTCCTTTTCTTTTCGCTTTGCCGCTCCACTTTTATGCTTATATGAAGTGCCACTCATGTTAGCTTAATTCATAAAAATGCTCCACTTAGTTTACAATCTGTTGCCAAGTGACTGATGATGACGTTGGTGGACGGTTGGTGACGAGTTTTACCCAAAATACACTTGGAGAAAATATCTGCGATCCACTTAAAAATTTGCGTGTCATCATGTTAAATGTAAGAGTGAAAATAAAGCCGGTCATGCAGCACAACATTTTATTCAATATTTTACACTTACTACATCTCTAAAGTCAGTCGGTCTTGTAAAGTTTTTAACAACCACGACTCAGTCCTGACTGTGGCAACCTTTAAAACCCCTGTGTAAAACATGAATGATGGGTGCTGTAAAGTAGGCTATGCCTTTGGCCATACACCGTGCTCATCTGGATACAATCAGGAGAGGGCCTGCCTTCTCCAGCTCTGTTTGGATGTGATAGAGGCCTGGCTACCTGAAATCTTATCCTCTCTCCCATCCGGGCCCACTCTAGGCCTGAGACGGCGTGCTCCCCCGAAGTCCCACCCCTGTATAGACTCTAAGCACATAGCAGCATTCAGTTTTGATACTTAAACAATGACCAAAGAAAATATAGTAGCAAAAAAAGGTGGGCTCACTTTGTTACAGCATCTCTCAAACACACTCCCTGAGACACACGCGAACACAGTAAACCTTGTGTGACTCAAGTAGTTGCTCTGTAGCAGTGCTGGCAGGAGGAGAGGTGGTTGTGGTTGTGCTGAGTGGAACGATGTTGAGTTTGGGGACCTTGGCATTCATCTCACACACACACACACACACACACACTGCAGCAGCCCTGCGGCTCAGCCCGCTTTAATTATTACACGGCCAGCTAATCAATAGCAAAGAGGCTAATCCTATTTCATCCCTTCATATTCATTTATGCTGGTGTCAGATTTAAACTAGCAGCGCTGCGATTCTCATCAGACTGGGTGCGTCTGCATACACAGTAGATGCTGCTGTGCGTAAAAGCCATGCAAGGTGTGTTTCTATTCACTTGTTTTATGTGCTTTTTCAATCCCTTCTTGCAAAACCTGTAAATGTAAAATATTTTGGAAATTGTTGCATCGATATAAACAGAAAGAATTACAATCAAAACAGATGTAAATGTCCACTGATACGCTGTAGTCAATCCCCCATTTATAACTATAAGTCACCCAATTAAATTGTGATACAGTTTAAATTGTGCTTAGTTGACGGTGTGGCTGCTTCATCTATTGTTTGTTTCACTTTCTTCCCTGTCTCAGGGTCTTGATAATCTCTACCTGTTTTTTGATTGTCTTTACCTGTTGTTCAATCCTCAATCAGTTCCCTGTATATAAATAGTCCCATCCCTCTGTTTGCCTTACTTACTACCTGTGTTTGCTGTGCGTCACTGTTATTTCTTACCTTGTTCCAGTTTATGTTCCTTTTTTGTGAAATCCTTATCCCAGTGTTTTGTATTAGTCCTCCTTGAGTTTTTGGACTATCTGGTTACATCTTGGACTTGGAGGTCACCTATTAAATCCTGTTTTTTGTTATGAACTCTGCCTTCCACACTGTACACTTTCTGTACAGTGTGGAAGGCAGGAACACTGAAAACACATCAGATCTCAATGGGGAAAAAAATCATGCTGGATATCTATACTGATATGGGCTGGGCAATGAGTGATGAATTAAAGGATGCCACTTTGCTGATGGAAATGAAAGCTATCAACCTACAGAGGGCTTTGTTGGGCTTGTTTTTTTTATTTTATTTCTTTTGTATTCTTGTATTTTTTTTTTGTTAAAGAGCTCCTTCTGCAGGAGGTGGGAGTAGAAGATCTCATGGACTTGGGCCTCTGCCAGGCATATCTAGCGCACCCTCACTGTTCATTTAGGTGCGCTAGGTCTGTTGAGCACCCCCCCCCCACATGATCGAACTCACCACCAGATGGTGATCAGTTGACAGCTCAGCTCCTCTCTTCACCCAAGTGTCCAGAGCATACGGCTGCAGATCTGATGATGATGATGATGATTACAAAATTGATCATCTACCTGCGGCCTAGGAAGTCCTGGTGCTACGTGCACTTATGGACATCCATATGTTAGAACACAGTTTGTTATGGACAAACTGTGGTTTGCACAGAAGTCCAATAACAGGACATCACTCGAGTTAAGATCAGGCAGCCCCCCCCCCCCCCACACACACACACACAAACACCTCCCCCTAGGTCTCACTGCATTGCCCCTCCATGAATCAAAACTTTATCGTGGTGGAGGGGTTTGTGTATCTCACTGATCTCAGGGGCTATGTTGTCCTTTTGTCCCCAGTTAGATCTCCCGAGGCAAATTGGTCCTGGGTGAGGGGCCAGACAAGGAATGATTCCAACCGCCCTATATATATATATATATATATATATATATATATATGTGATATAAATATATATCACATAGTACATTTTTTTTAGAATTATTAGTTATTAAATATTATTTGTTTTTTTTTAAAAAGGACAGATGTATTATAGGTGGACCACAGATGACTTCTGTGGGCCAGCTCATGTACATCAATGCATGCCCAGATAAGCTGGACATACTGTATTGTATCGCATCTTCTACTCCCACATACCCTCCTCAGTTCACTCTGCAATTGAACTCAATTACAGAATGCAGCCACTGTTCCAGAGCGTAGCATCTCAGAGGACTTCAGCGATGTCTGTCTCAGCACCGCCTGCTTCCTAAAGTATTTCTACAGCTTCCTCTGATGCACTGAGAGTTTCAGTTTACTGCACAGTCCTGACCCCTCCATTCTAATGAAATGCAATTCTCAGCTGGAAACACAGAAATTTTAATTCTCAGGGAGCTTTGTCAAAGGTTTTTTCTGTGGATTATTAGTATGAAATTAAACTACACAGAAAATAACAAACATATAAACAACTTATCACTCTGCTTTGTCTTTTCCACTGGTTGTTTTCTGTTGAATACAACTTCTGAATTCAATGACAGCCTATGATCTGCTTATAATTCTGTTTCACTCCTTGCTCTTACAATTCCCAGCTTAATGTGCGGCAGTTGTGAATGTATCATATTCTAGAATGAGCATATCAGCTGAACACATATCATGTGATTCAAGGTTATTGCACACTTTTTGTAAATCCTTTAACCTTCCTTTCACTGTGTTTATCTGCTATATGATATATTTAACTGAAATTGCTGATTCGAACAACCAATGATTTATAAAGGAAAATCATGAAAATTATCAGGGGTGCCCAAACTTTTGCATACCACTGTATGTAGACTGTAGAGGAGGCTGAAAAGAACCCATAAAGGCACAGGAAAAAACATATAAAGGCCACAGAGAAAGGCTCCAGCTAGCTAGAAAATATTTCCTTATGGAGATAGTAATTCAGCATACAAAAATGAAATGTATTTATGAAACTCATTTAAAAAAAACTTGAATTGCTTTCTTTTCAAAAACAAAGGTAGTGCTTTTTCAGGAACTAGAATTTTCACTCAAATCATTTTACAAATGTTGTAATTTCTAACACTTCTGTGTTGAATATACACAGTAGCATTTCAGAGGGGGAACAACAAAGCCCTCTGAAACCCAATGCTATAACCTACACCATAACCTTAGGCGCACCTCCCTGGGAATGTAAGACTCTAGATTTAACAGGGAGCCAATGAAGAGAAGCCAATATGGGAGAAATATGCTCTCTCTTTCTAGTCCCTGTCAGTACTCTAGCTGCAGCATTTTGGATCAGCTGAAGGCTTTTCAGGGAGCTTTTAGGACAGCCTGATAATAATGAATTACAGTAGTCCAGCCTAGAAGTAATAAATGCATGGATTAACTTTTCAGCATCAGTCTGAGAAAGGATGTTTCTAATTTTATAAATATTCCGCACATGTAAAAAAGCGGTCCTACTTATTTGTTTAATATGTGCATTGAAGGACATATCCTGGTTAAAAATGACTCCAAGATTTCTCACAGTGTTACTGGAGGCCAAAGTAATGCCATCCAGAGTAAGTATCTGGTTTGACACCATGTTTCTAATATTTGTGAGGCTGAGTACAAGAACTTCAGTTTTATCTGAATTTAGTAGCAGGAAATTAGAGGTCATCCAGGCCTTTATGTCTTTAAGACATTCCTGCAGTTTAACTAACTGATGTGTATCATCTGGCTTCATCGATAGATAAAGCTGAGTATCATCTGCATAACAATGAAAATTGATGCAATGCTTTCTAATAATACTGCCTAAGGGAAGCATGTACAATGTAAATAAAATTGGACCTAGCACAGAACTCTGTGGAACTCCATAATTAACCTTAGTGTGTAAAGACGTCTCCCCATTTACATGAACAAATTGGAGTCTATTAGATAAATATGATTCAAACCACTGCAGTGCAGTACCTTTAATACCTATGGCATGCTCTAATCTCTGTAATAAAATGTTATGGTCAACAGTATCAAAAGCTGCACTGAAGTCCAACAGGACAAGCACAGAGATGAGTCCACTGTCAGAGGCTGTAAGAAGATCGTTTGTAACCTTCACTAATGCTGTTTCTGCACTGTGATGAATTCTGAAACCTGACTGAAACTCTTCAAATAAACCGTTCCTCTGCAGATGATCAGTCAGCTGTTTTACAACTACTCTTTCAAGGATTTTGGAGAGAAAAGGAAGGTTGGAGATTGGCCTATAATTAGCTAAGACAGCTGGGTCAAGTGATGGCTTTTTAAGTAGCGGTTTAATTAAAGCCACCTTGAAGGCCTGTGGTACATAGCCAACTAATAAAGACAGAACTATTGTGATCAATTTGTTCAATGCTGTTGAATCTTCCTATGCATTTCGTCTACTTTCTCTCCACCATTTTTGAATTTATCATTGAGAGAATGACAGTCATTGTCTCAACATAAGGAATAATAATCATAACCTCACAGATGTCATCAAGTTCCTGGAGGGAGACTGTCCAATGTATCGGAATGTACAAAGAAGTGGAAAAAGCCAACAGACAAATACATTTACCTCCAGGGGAATATTTAAAAAAAAAAAAAAACCCAAAGACTGAGGACCCAGGATGTTATTTGTTTCTATTGTGGCTGGCAACACATATAAAACACTGGGACATGACATGAGATAATTTACGCCACACACAAGTATGAATGCTTGCAACAGCATTGGCCACATACATAGACTACGTCATGGGCTCTACAAAGATTCAATACTGAAGTCTAAATGAGAGTGAGTCTAACATTCACATCATTACTCACCATCTCTGTCACACCTTTGGCTCTGAGGTGTCTAAACTCAGTTCCTGCCTATCATGTACTTTTGTTTGTGTCATGGTCCTTGGCTGTGATGATGTGTTTGCTTCCTTTTTTCCCATTCCTCTCCTGTCTTTCTGGAGCTGTTTTGGTTTGTGTCTCCTCCCTCCTGGACCGGCTGTCAATCAGCTGTTCTCACCTGTTCCTGATCAGCTCGTCTTCCGGCTCTTCTTAAGCTGGCAGCTGGCTTCCACCCGTCACTGGATCATTGACTGTGAACCAGTTAGTTTCGGCCACCATCTCCTGAGTCTCTCTTGTGTTGCAGTAGTGACTTACCTGTGTTTCCTGTGTGTGCAGATTCCTCCCTGGTTGAGCACAAATCCTCCTGGAACCCGCAGCCCCGTCTCCTCCCGACGCCCACCAAACGGCCCGCTCTTCACATCTCCCCCCAGAGCCCTGGTCATCCCTTTCATCCCCGGAGTCCCCTTTTCTCCCTCCATTCCCCAAGCCCGCCTGCCCTACTACCCGTCGTCACTGTAAATCAACCAATCCCTCTGCTTCTGTTTTGAATCCTCTGCACCTCATCCCTGAAAGTTTGTTCATTTTAGGCTAATCTCTTTAAACAGACTTTGTATAAATATGTAAAATCAGTTGGTTTGGACAAGACAGACTTTTGCACTTTGAAGTTTATGTTGGCCCCTCCCATTGTCCAATTACTGTGTACATAGACCAGTTAATAGAGCAGAGTAGATTAACAATGTGACTCTTTTTTCTAAAGGCCACACCTCTGCCCACAGAGCTAATAGCTGATTCCAAGAGCCTATCAAATATGCTTTGATTATTGATTATTTGATTGTATTATTTCACTGATTGCTTAAATATATTTAAATTTAGCAAATCAAGCATGTGGCCTAGCCAGACATTCAGCTGTATGTTTTGTGTAACCCACTTACTTATTTTCTTTAAAATTGGTTAATTTTGACCCATAAACTGACCAAACCATGGCAAAGAGGGTGATAAAGAGGTAAAAAGGAAAGCTGTAAAGCCCTCTTTCACAAATGTACAGAATCCAAATACAGAAAGAAGAGAGGGACTGATGAGGGAGCGATGTGGACCACAGCCAAATGGTCTGACTCTTTAAGTGTTTCCAGGATTAGAACCCAGCAACTCATTTTTTTCCCTCACACTACTCAGTCTTCTCTGGTTCATTTCCCTGTCACCACAAAGACACATGGACGCAGTCACACATGTGCTAGACCTTCCTCTCCTCACTTTCTTGGCTCTGATTTGCATACAAATTCAACCGTACACAAAAATGAAGTCAAGACAAACTGTCTCTCAAAGACATGCAGACGATTTTATTGTAAGTGCTTCAGAGCACACTGTGCAAATCATGTGAAATATTGGAAAACAAAACAGCTGTTTTGGCTTCTGATGTACACTACCAAACAAAGAGGCACAATAAATAATGGCTCAGAAAGGCCTTGGAATGACTTATTTTGTCTCCATGCATGCTTCACATTTCCCCATGTCAAAACACACTTGTAAAACTCTTGAAGACAAAGGGAAGCAAACTATATTTGTTTAACTGGTGTTTGCTTAGTGCTTTACCTCTTAACATCCACCAGGTGGCTGGCCAATCACTTAGGGCTAAGGCTAGGTTGCATTTTAGCTTACTAAACAAGCATAATTTCAAAAAAATAAAATATGTTTCCTTTTAAATAAAGCCTCTTAAATACCCTGTGGCCTTAGAATTCTTCATAGGTGAAACTAGGGTGCACAAAATAGGTAAATTGAGCACTGAGAGCTCATGTTAAGTAGAAAAGCGCTATATGAGAACCAGTCCTTTTATCATTTAAATTCTGTAAAAAAAGGGGTAGAGCTGAACCTAACACTAAGCCTAAACAGGTCATCGGTGACATGGTGGACGTAAAAAGGATAAGTGCCCACACAGGGTGATAGAGCTGAAGTGAGGAAGACAACCTTGCAGTCAAACACTTAAAGAAATGAACTCACAAACTAATTCACCAATGCCATGTTCTTATATGGTTTCTTGACTCTGTGTACGTGACCTGAAGTCACCCAGTGGTGCACAAAGCAGATAACAGGCCAACTGGTGGTTGAAGAATTAAAGATAGTGTCCAACCCTGAGGGCCTTTAAATAGACCATGCTCATCACCAACAGTATCTCCACTGGCCTCTTTACACAGTGTGACCCCCCCAGTCTGTAAAATTCAACCCCATCCCCCTTCTTTTTCCACAAGGTGATAAGTGGAGACTGTAGACTGTGAATATATCATTAAATACCATGTATTTTATAGCAGAGCTTATTCAACTTTTCAACCTGTGACCCAAATAAGAAAATTATTGTCTAGCCCTAGGTCTCAGGCTCATTAAAATATATTGGATTTCATGACATCGAGGGATCCACAGCCCGCTGTAGGCCTGCGACCTGTTTTGGTTCTTGATGTAAAGTTTCAGGAATTAAGTTTAACGAGATATTTGACTGGCTATTATTACAGTATTCAGTACATTATCATACTATGAATTTTTATTTTATTAGATCATTTGGTCAGATCAGAATGAGAATGAAGCAGATTAGTTACTCAGAGCTGACTGTCACTGAGATAGGCTTTTAAATAGAAGGGAAAAGACACACACATCCAAAGATAAAGATTGAAACCCTTTTTTTTTTTTGGCAGTCACATTAAAGTAAAGGCAAAAAATGTATGGATGCTGGCATCTTTATACACTCTCAAAAATAGCGGTGGGGTAAACGAACAAATTCTGTCTCTACAGTAACTATCTAGATATAGACTAATCCTTTTTAAAAACCATGAAAAATATTATAAGGCATTTTATTTTATGACAGTATAAAAGACTTTAGCATGATTCATTTTTTTAAATATAAATTTTATCTCAAATCTAGACAAACCTAGAGAAGTCTTGAGAAACTGTGCAAACATGTACCTTTTACTGCTTTGGAACATATACATCACTGTAAAGTCACTGTGTTTTTCTAAATGTCTGTGTTTTAGTAATTGCATTCATGTTTTGGAGTATGAATGAGTATTTTAATCGATCTTTAATATTTGTTTAATGTTATATGGTTATATCTTTCTGTTATCACATGATTCTGGGCCTTATGCTTAGAAGCTTTTGCAACTTTGGTTTTCCCTTACTGTTAATGTATACTATCACACTGACAGTGACTACAGATAAAAGTTGGCTAAATATTGCATATGGACCTGCAATTATCCCTATTAATTATTGTGTGTTACCCCTTTTAAATAAAATAAACATAAATATGTGCATATTCATGGCCTTTAGAAAAGTCCTCAAGTTAACTTAAGATTCAGTATTGAGCCATTGGGAGTACTTTTGTGTAGTGTGTACCTGAAGGCACAGAAATTGATGATCACCAATTTTCCTAAAAGCCAATTCCTTCAAATGTAGCCTGCTCAGTTGTTGTATGTCCAGACCCCACTGACAAATTAACTTTTGATATTCTTAGAGCACTGCTGTTAGCAGGGACAAATAATGACTTAAAGTGTCCTTTTCTGCATGTAAATAGACCAGAATTTTCCAAATCATCTGTGAACAGGAAGCGCATGGGGCTGTTCTGCATTGACTTTAAGAATAATGTTCTGGCATCATTAGCTTGGCATTAAAACAGAGTGGGTCGGTGCTGAGCTATTGAGTGCTGCATAATTTATTAGATTTCACGATGGTGATTATTTCAGATTGAAATAGATGTGATCCTCAATTGTTCTGCTCCATTGCATGGTGTGAAATGAATAATGAGCCCGTGGACAGGAGGTGGAGGAGGCTGGACAAACTGACCAGAAGTATAAAGTATAAAGCCTAGGAGCCTAAGCACAGAGAGACATTGGTGCATTGAATATGTGCTTTAACTTAGCATCAAAAGGGCTGGGAAAAAAAAGAGTTAATTTTGCCTACACATGTGGAAATTCCTTGGTACTGCACCCTTAAGAGAAATGGATAAATTAGAGAAGCTTGGCACAGAAGAATAAATATGTTTACACATTGGATTCTGCAGTTATGTCACAGAAAGTTCTCCTCCTTCTACCTTGAAGGTGCACATGTAGTTCTTGTGCAAACACACTGAGCTGATCTGTAAATGAGTGAATGTGAATGATACGGATGTGTAGCCCACTACTGCAGCAGTCTTGTCACCGACACACAAAGAGAAAGAGGGGAAACAGGGAAAGTAATGGGCACAGATTCTTCAATTTAACTCCCTATCGATTTCTCTTGTCTTCACTTCGCTGGTGTCCCAGTCCATCTGCTACGGCATACCTGACGGACAGAGAGGAACTGAATCTCAGCTGTAGCATCAAGAGGAAGAAGTTAGAAAGACACGGAAAGCCTGTCTCAGCCTGTGTGCCTGCATTCAACCTTTACTGGCTAGTTGCCATACTATAGAAGAAGTTAAAAAATTATAGAAAAGAAAACTGGAATTTTTATTTAGCTTGTTACCATATTTCTGACTGTAAGAATGAATGTGCACTAATAACAACATATCAGGTTCGCCATTATAAATGAGATCTCTTAGACACATAAATTCTGGGAGAATGCTGGCACTAAATGTATCTTTGATTTGATTGATTTGTTCTGGTGCTATTTTTATTGACTTTTTTCCATGTTTAGTTTATTAGTTTATGTGATAATTTCTCTAAAATTAACTAAGTACCTGAATTCTGGATAGCCTAACCAATATAAACCATGTGTACCAGGCCTATATAGGGAAATGCTAAATCATTAGCTTAAACAGGTCTGTTAAAAATGTTAACGGATACTGATAACAGACAGCACCATAAACTTCCTCCTCCACAAGACCCTTTCCCACATGGACACTAGTAAGGGGAACTATGTGAGAGTACTGTTTGTAGATTACAGCTCAGCATTTAAGACCATAGTCCCCTCCTACTGGTCTCTAAGCTCTTGGACCTGTCTCTAAGCCCATTCCTTTGCAGGTATGTTTTAAAGCTTCCTGACCGGCAGACCACAGGTGGGTCACCTCACCTCATCTGCCCTCAACACTGGATCCCCCCAGGGCTTTGTGCTCAGCCCTCTGCTGTACACCCATGACTACGAGACCACATCAGAGTCCAGTGTCATCATAAAGTTTGCTGACAACACGGCTGTTGTGGGACTAATTTCCCACAATGAAGAGACAGCCTACAGGAGGGGGTCTCCTGCCTGGATAATTGGTGCCAGGAGAACCACCTTCTGCTTAACGTCAGCAAAACAAAGGAACTGATTGTGGACTGCAGCAGGAAGCAGCAGAGGGAATACCATCCGCTGCTGATGCCGAGTTTGAAAGAGTGGACACTTTCAAATACCTGGGAGTGACCACCTCATGGGACCTGTCCTGGATTCATCACATTAACAACACTGTGAAGAAGGCCAGACAACATCTCTACCTCCTCAGACGACTGAGAGACTTCAAGCTCCCACTCAAGGTGCTCAGGAACTTTTACACTTGCACCATTGAGAGCATCTTGCATGGGAGCATCACCACCTGGATGGGGAAACAGTACTAAACAGGACTTCATGGTCCTTAAAAGGGTGGTTCATTCAGCTGAACAGACCATTAGAACCACCCTCCCCAACCTGCAGGACATTTACACCAAGCAGTGCAGGTTAAGGGCTATGAAGATCCTTAAACAACCCAGCTACCCTGGACACTCTCTCTTCTTCTTTAGTATTTTTTAGTACTTCTTGCTTTAGTATTTTTCTCTACTACTTGACCACAATTAGGAGTTGCACATTCCTAATTGTGGTCGAGTTTAATTGTTCTTCAGGGTTAGATGTTTTTCTTTTTTTATTCTTAGTCTCTATAGTGCTTAGTTCCAGGTCTTTTTTAAACATTTCCCTGTATTCTATGCTCTCAGTTCCCATTAGGTTTTGAGTCTTAGTTACAGGTTTTTTTTCTATGAGCCTTTGTTCCCCTTTCCTACGTCGAGATCTCTATATTTAGTGTTTTCAGTTACTCATTCCCTGCTTTACTTTGATAGTAATTTGCCTCCTGTGCCTTCTATTTAGTTTTACTTCCTCATCTTGTTGTTTCTAATTAGTTTCGGCTGTGCCTCGTCACCCTCCTGTGTCCACTTTCCTTTTTTACCTCATGCACCTATTTAAAGCCTCAGCTTGCCTTAGGTCTGTGTTGACTCATACTGTGTAATCTGTTCGACCTCCTGTGCTTGTGTGCAATTAAGTTTTTGATGCCTTTTGGATTCCCTGCCTTGCCTGGAATTTATATTGTTTGTTTGGAATTATTCAGGTTAGTTTTTGTTTACAGGGACAGTTTCACTCTTTTATTCTGCCCTTACTCAACATACCATTCCCAAACCATTCAGCCATGCAAAAATTATTGATCATTTTTTGAACACCACTCCCCTCTATAAATCTCATCCAGCTAGCTCTGGCTCATGATATCAAATGTGTGTATCCAACAATACATTATAATTTTCCATTTTATGAATAAATCCATCTTAGGAAAAGTAATTAAATAAAAAACGATGGGGTTTTATTTTGGTAGATTCATGATTTGAAAATCCCAAGGGTTCAGAATGACCTCCCTTGACAGTTTCTAATATTAATTTGGACAAATATAATCTGTATTGATATTGTGTCCATTGTGTCAACTTGCTACACATTTTAATTTACATTTGCCTCTTCCTTAATAGCTTCGACTTTTCTACACTGTACAGTTCAATAGATGAGCCATGAAATGGGTGCTCACAGTACTCCCAGCCACTTTTGTTCATTAACAGTTCCACTAAAATGCGATCAGACTGGATTATAATGCTATAAACAATGTTAACAAAAACCACTATGAATGGAGGATGATCTTGATCTACCAAGTTAAATTTTAGATCATAGCAAAATGTAAGTAAAGGCTATATTTAACATTTAAAATACTACTCTGGGATCTTGGGTATAAATGGCTGTTTTAACTACTTTTGATTTTACCTTATTTATATTTCACCTTAAAAACTATTTGTCTTGCCTTGTTTGGTGTCATTTTTTCAGCACAATAACATATCTGTGATTGTACAGGTTACATTTAATTCAATATACTAAACACTCCAAGCACCCTAAATGTTACAAATCTCTCATATTTCAATACTTACTTTCAATATTGCTATCTTTGTTTCCCCGCTGTAACTCCTAAAATTTTCACCTGTTCTTCAGCGTGTTCGTTGACTCCAGAGAGTTAAAACAACAGATGGAGGATCATTTGACCGCTGCTATATAGAGCTTTGGACACTGGAATATCTCAAATTACAAGAGAACCAAAAAAAACATTTGAACCTGCCAGAAATCTGTCTTGGTCTCCAACATTCAGTTTGTTAAAATTCAGGATAAAATCAATGCAGTTTGTTGGTCAACAGTTAAAATATGTGAGTTGGCCAAAGTGGAATGCACTCGTCTCCCCACAGTTTTATAGCCATGGTTCCATTTAGAGTAAGATGCCTATCATATCACAGACTGTGAAACAAAGCAAAGGCTAGAGTTTTATTCTCAGTTTGTCAGCCTCAGATGTGGAGCCAGATTTGCAGACTGGAAATCTCCCTCTGGGTGTTTTTTGTTGTGATGCCAGGCTAATTCCTCAACTGCTGCTGTGGGACAGGTGTTGGGAAGCAGAAGCCACAGTGGGAAGACTTGGCATTACCCAATAGACTTACCGTGTGAGCTGGCAATGGGCAGACACTCATCAGCTGCACATCAAAGCTCTGCCAACTGTGGAATACCTTATGATCCTTTTTCCTTTTGCTCCACCCTCCATTCTCTTATGCCTATTAGTCATTTCACTAACACCCTGCATCTCTAGCAGGTTTTATTTCTATATGTGCTGCTGCCAAACATGTAGGGATGGATAGTAGAAGCAATAAAAGACGAACTTAAACTGGCTGACAGGAACGTGGGGCAATAGAGTGGTGACATGCAGCAAAGGGCCTCAGGTCACTTAGCCTTGTGACATGTGGTCACTTTCTCAACCCGTGAACTAAACCAGTGTCTGTACCATAATTTTTTGTAGAATATTTTATCCATTCTACCTCAATGATTAGGAAATTACTAACACTAATGTCTGCCACTTCGGCAAGAGCAAGTAGGCCCTGGATTTAAACTACTGCTGGGTCTTTTAACAACCAAAAATTGGATATTTACCAACAGCTCTGACCTGTTCAAGGTATGGACTCTACAAAACCTCTTATGGTGCCCTGTGTTATGTTAACAGCAGGTTTTTTAAGTAGTGTAAAGTTGGAAGTTATTCCAGTACATCCTGCTATACCCTGTTGCTAATAAACAGTATTGAGGTTGTTATTCAAAAAAAAAGTAATTTAAAGCATGTTACTGCTTACTTTCTTAAAGGTAATGCAATAAGTTACTTAATTGCTCACCAGAGAATGTAATTCATTACACTACTCATTACATTACTGTCACGTCACTCCTTAACATGACCTAAAATGCATTGTCACATAATTATCAGTTAACAATATAAACCCGAGGCTACAGTCCCACACATCGGCACAGATCCTTATCCTAATCAGGATGTACATACAAGCTTTGTTTTAGTGCTTAAGTTGAAATTCAAAGTCAAGAACACAAACTATAGTTGAAAACTTTAAATAATATTTATAAGACTTAAAAGATACCATAGAAATATGTACAGATAGAAATGGAAGCTACAAAACCTGACTGCTTATCAGTGGGTTTGTCATCTGTCGAAGATCAGGCTCTGGCTGTTGGGCTGGGGTCAGCATACTCTGTTTTAACATCGCTCTGGGTTCTTAGCTACCTTTGTCTTGTGTTGGCATATAAGCAGTTCTTCCTGTATTGGATGCAGTTTGCACTTTACCATCGTGTTCTTGTCCTTTCGTACAATAACAAAAAATTTATAAATCTCCACTCCTCAAAAATTATATATCATGCCACCATTTTTCTTCTCCCTTACTGTAGCGCAAGTGTGCTAGAAGAAAAAGATGTGTTTAGTGTGTCCTTTTTATCTGCCTGGCATGCAGTAACTGATGAATCTTTATAATGCAAGTAACAACATAATTGTACTTTGCACTTTACATAATTAGAATTATGTATAATTATGTCATTTAATAATTACATTTAGTAGAGTAATAGGTTACATTACTGCGTTACTGAAAAATGTAATGTGATTGACGTTGAATCCAGCACTGCTAATAAATGGTCCAAATCAAGCATGCAATGTTTTTTTTTTTTAAATCTATTAGATTTAAATAATAAGCAATGTCCTATTAGGAAATACTAGTTGAAAGATGAAAATAAAGAAAAGCCATGGGTGGTTAAAGGTCTGCAAAGGGCATGTAAAAAGAAAAGCTTACATTGAGAAGTTTTTACAAAAGAGAACCAGTGAAACTGAAGCAAAATGTAAATTGTACTAGAATAAATTGACAACTATACTAAAATTACAGAATAAGGCATCCATCCATCCATTTTTTTCCCACTTATCCGGGGCCGGATTGTAAGGGCGGCAGCCTAAGCAGAGAAGCCCAGACTTCCCTCTCCCCAGCCACCTCCACCAGCTCATCCTTCTACAGGACCTCCTGCAGGACCTCCCACAGGATACCCTGAGGGATGTGGTCGAATGCTTTCTCCAGGTCCACAAAGCACATGCAGAATGGATAGGCAAACTCCCACGCAAACTCAAAGATCCTTGAGAGCATAAAGAGCTGGTCCAGCGACTCCAAAACCAGGAAAAAAACAGCATTGTTCCTGTTTGATCTGGGGTTTGACTAACTGATGGACCCTCCTTTCCAGCATCCTGGTATAGACCTTACTGGGGAGGCTGAAGAGTGTAACCCCCCCGGAAGTTGGAGCAACCCTCTGGTCTCCCTTCTCAAAGATGGGGACCACCACCCCAGTCTGCCAATCCAGTGGCACTGCCCCAGATCTCCACGAGATGTTGCAGAGGCATGTCAACCAAGACAGCCCTACAACATCCAGAGCCTTCAGGAACTCAGGGCGAATCTTGTCCACCCCAGGAGCCCTGCCACTAAGGAATTGTTTAACCACCTCAGTGACCTCACCCCCAGTGATTGTCGAGTGATCCCCCTAATCCCTAGCCTCTGTTTCCACTACAGAAGCCATATCAGTGGTATTAAGGAGGTCCTCAAAATATTCCTTCCACCGCCTGACTCAGTTGAAGACAACAGCACTCCACCTGCACTATAAACGATGAGAGTAGAGCACCGCTTTCCCCTCCTGAGTCTCCTGATGGTTTGCCAGAATTGCTGTAATCATTTGATTGAGGATAGTATGACTTTTTTTCCCCTGAAACTGACATAATTGAAACTGTAAAGAAATAAAAAAAACTAAAAGATCAACTGATATAAACTTTATTGATTTGTAATTATAAAATAAGATATTGGGATTATAGTAAAAACCTTTGCCATACATTTTAAATCAGTATTTTCAAAAAGGAAATTTTCCTAATAATATAAAATTAGCTAAGGTTATTCAAATTTTTAAAAATGGAGATAAGCATTGCATGGATAATTACAGAACAGTATTGCTCCATCAGTTTTCAAAAGTATTAGAGATTATTTGTGAAACAATTGGATCCATTTATTGATCAATATAAAATACTGAATGAAAATTAGTATGGTTTTCTTAAAAATAGAACTACCTGCTGTAATGGAGACATTTAAGCACAAAATTGTGTCTGGATTTAGAAAGATTCACTGTGGGGCACCTCAAGGATCAGTGACTGGTCTGAAACTCTTTATACGTAACATTAGTGATATTTGTAGTACTAGTAAATTGTTAAAATTTGTTATTTTTTTTACTGATGATACTAATTTATTTAGTTCCAAGAACATTTTAAAAGCTTTGTTGTATGTGATTGAAAGGGAGTTTGTCATGTTCCTGGGTATCTGTGTAGGTCATCCCGGTCATAGTAGTCTCTGGAGAATGAAAAAAGGCGACTAGACTTCTTTTTGCTTTCTTGAAGCCGTTTCACCTCTCATCCGAAAGGCTTCTTCAGTTCTCAAACCAAATGGTGGAGAGACCCAGGTATTTAAACCCCTGTGGGTGTAGTCTTTCTGAGGTAGTTATGACCCTCTATTGTTTGTGTGCATAATCACATGTGCCAAGGTGTGAAAGGAGGCATGGGTCATTACAATCAGTGATTTCAGAGGAAACCAATTTAATAATAATAATAATAATGACTTACTCTTATATAGTGCTTTTCAAGACACCCAAAGACGCTTTACAATTTCAAGCACCATTCATTCACACCTCAATTACACTTGGTCGTGGTAAGCTACTAATGTAGCCACAGCTGCCCTGGGGCAGTCTGACACACTTTGCTCCACTGTTTCATGTGACCTATTGAGGTCACTGGAACAAAGGTGTGAATGGGGGTTGAGACATCTGGGAAGGGAGCTCAGGACAGCACTGTAAGTGGGGAAAGTTGGTGAGGTAGTCTACCTTCTCTGTTCAATGATGGTTGTTTACAGTGGACATAGATGGCTTCTTTTACTCCTCTTTCAAACCATCTGTCTTCCCTGTCCAAAATGTGAACATTGGCATCCTCAAAAGACTGACCTTTCTCCTTCAGATGCAGATGTACAGCTGAGTCTTGTCCTGTTGAGGTGGCTCATCTATGTTGTGCCATTTGTCAGCCTCTTCACAAATGAATGGATGATATTGCCTTCGCAGTTGATAGACTGATCCCCAAGGACCCCAAGAAGGGACCAGTCCCATCAGGCATCAAGCTCCTGTCAGGCATCATAGCACCCAAGATGCACAGGTACATGGCTCAATATATGAGCGGAGCCCAGAAAGGAATTGGTAGTAACACCAGAGGACCAAATCAACAGCTACTGGTAGATAGAACAGTCACTCAAGACTAGACTAACTGACCTGTGCACCACCTGGATTGATTACAAGAAAGCCTATAACTCAATGTCACACACATCCTGGAATGCCTAGAAGTATACAAAATCACCAGGACCCCAAGAGCTTTCAACAAGAACTCAATAGGGATGTGGTGGCAACATCAAGAAGAAAGAAAGCAGGAAGCTTGAAAAATACCAAGGGCTCAGAGAAGAGCTAGATACTCCAGTGAACACTCAGTGCTCAGTTATGTTGGGTTGTCAAGATCACTGTGTTTGGTGATTGACTACTGTTCCTGTGTTGTTGTACCATTGGTGTTTGAAATGGCTGCGTAAACAGACTTGCGCTGCATCCTCACCTCCATGAACCTGCAGCAGGTATAGCTCGGTAATTTCGAACAAGATTCACAACATGGTGTCAGAAGAGTAAGACAAGGACCGTACTGTGAAAGTTTGGTAAAGTTTATCAACCGTGAAGGTAATACCATTGTCAGGCTGCTCAACGGCTCAAAATCGAACAGTTCAAGCCACCACTGCCGTTGATGCTTACAGGCAGTTTAGTAGTGAGAACTGCTGCCGATTGGAGCAACGTGTTTCGGCTGTACACGGTCGCTCCTGGCGCATTGAACAAAGAGGAGGAGATTAAAAAAACCATCCTACTTTATACTGCCAGCAAAGAAGCCTTAGAAGTGTATAACATGCTCACTATTACCCGGAGAAATGGAGCAGTAACGATGGAGGACGTTATAAAAGCTTTCAAGGACTACTGCAGCCCACAGAATGTTGTCTTTGAACGTCACCAGTTCTGGTCGCACACAATGTCAGCAGGAATATTGGTGGACAGATTCATCACAGAGCTACGCCAGAAGAGCAAAAACTAGAGTTTGCAGGAACTGAAGATGATATGATAAGTTAGTGTTCAGCATCAGTGAAATCATCGTTTGAAAGAGAGACTGCTAAAAGATGCTTACTTAACTCTCCGCAAGAGAGAGAGATCTTCAGAGCTGCCGAAAACACAAATTCAGGCAATGCAGTCATCACCTGCTCTCCATGATACATCTGTGGATGCAGTGAGCAAAGATGCTATACAAAGACAGACAGGATGGAACAAAGGCAAAGCAAACTGTAAGAAGAAAGCAGCAAATGTCTGCCATAAGTGTGGAAAAAAGCGTGAGCCCCGACAATGCCCAGCTTATGGTGCAGTGTGTCACAAATGCATAAGGAACAACCAGTTTTCCAAGGTATGTAGGACTGGCACTGATAAAAGCAGCAGCAGCAAAACAAAAACTATGAATAACATAGAAAGTGAAGTGGATTCTTTATACTGTACATTGGCATGGTGAAATATGATGGGAAGAAAATGGCTAGACAGATGAAAAGCACTATATGGTACGAAACTGTCACAATCAGAGGCACAGAGTATTACGCTTGGTATAGGAGCCAACACAAACCTGCTTCCCATGCACTTGTATCAGCAGTTACCTGGTCCATCTCAGTTGCAGCCCACAAAGACTATGTTAATTGCTTTTGGTGGTGCCCGCCTGCCTGTAGATGGTGTTGTGTCCCTAGAATGCAGGACGACCAAACACAAGGCCTTGCTTAGACTTCCATGTAACGAGCCATGCAGACAAACCGATTCTAGGCAGAGCTGCAGCTGTTGAAAAGGGCTGAAGCGCTCACAGCCAAGTCCCCACAATTAGAACCACCTCCAGTCACCAAAGAGGAGCTACTGCAGAGATATGCAGAGGTCTTCACAGGCCTGGGTGAATTTCTCAGAGTCCACCACATACACATTGACCTAATGGTCACACTGGTGGTCCACACATGCAGAAATGTGCCTCTCTACATTGCAGAATGGTTATAAAAAACACTGAAAGAACTACAGGAAAGGAAAGTGATAACTGTCAATGAGCCGACAGTCTTGTTGCCACAAAGAAGAAAAATGGTTTGCTCAGGGTATGTTTTGACCCTTGCGACCAGAATCAAGCAGTTAAATGCCAACACTACTCCATTCCTACTCCCAAAGACTTGCACAGCAAATTAGCTGAAAAATCCATGTTCTCCATCCTGGACGAAAAGGACAGATACTGCAGATCAGGCTAGATGAGCCATCATCAAAACTCTGCAACTTTAACACATCATGGGGTCATTTTTGCTGCCAGCGAAGTATTTCAACAAAAGAACTGTGAGACTTTTGGTGACATTCCAGGTGTACACATCATAGCTGATGACATGATTATTCCAGCATCATTAGAGCGTGAGCATGACAAAATCCTGCAAAAGGTAATGGAGAGAGCAAAAACAGCAAATGTGAAGTTCAGTAAAGACAAAATCCAGGTTAAAGTCAACACAATAAAATATATGGGACATATCATCACAGCAGCTGGTCAGAGAGCAGATGATGCCAAGATCAAAGCAATTGTTGACATACCAACCCCACAGGACAAACAAAGTCTACAACGTCTGTTAGGAATGACAAAATTCCTGGCACAGTACATCCCAAATGAAGCTTCACTCACGGCTCCTCTCAGACAGCTACACAAAGACACAGTATGGCAGTGGTGTCCCCACCACAGTGCAGCATTGAAGACACTAAATGACACACTTACACCAACCCCAGTGCTCAGGTACTACGATCATAGGAAGCCACTCACACTACAAGCAGATTCCTCAAAAGATGGCCTGGGAGCCTGTTTGCTACAGGAAGGGCACCCAGTATGCTATGCTTCGGTGCATTCACAGATACTGAGAAGCGATATGCACAAACAGAAAAAGAGTTGCTATCCATTGTGTTTGCTGCCAAGAGATTCCACCAGTATGTATATGGTACAGTAGACCGGTGAATGTGCAGTTTGATCACAAGCCACTTGAAGTCATCATGCGCAAGCCGCTGAACGAAGTGCCAGCAAGACTGCAAGGAATGCTGCTACAGTTGCAAAGGTATGACATTGTCATTATGGGAGAGAAAATTGTCATACCGCAGAGATTCAGGAAAGTGATTTTAGAAAAATTACATCTTGCACACCAAGGGGTGCAGCGCACAAAAGCCAAAGCAAGAAAAGTCCTTTATTGGCCTGCCATGGCACGAGATATAGAGACAGTGATTGAGAAGTGTGCGCAGTGTCAGCAGTTACTACCCAAACATCAGTGAGAACCACTCATCCCTCAACAGATTCCAGAACTGCCATGGATGAGCAGACATCTTCAAGCTAAATGGTCAATCATATCTTCTGCTCGTTGATTATCTGACCAAATATCCAGAAGTGCTCAATTTGCCTGATACAACTGCTTACTCAGTAATTCAGAAAATGAAGACTGTTTTCGCAAGGCACGGCATCCCCAGAGAGCCAGGGAGCGATCATGTCCCATTTGTTATGAAATGAAATAATTTGGAGCTTCATGGGAGATCAAGCTCGTTCACTCCAGCCAAGGTTTTCCCTCTTCAAATGTAATGGCTGAAAGGTCAGTGAAGACTGTAAAGCACACGCTGAAGAAAGCAATGCAGACTAGCGCTGACCCACACCTTGTTCTGTTGTCTTTAAGAAACACACCATTGACGGGACTGAACATGTCACGTGCACAAATGATAATGGGAAGGGTCCTGTGACGCACGCTTTCTTGCTCCAGTGCTGTGCTGAAACAGTCTACACAACAGCATGTCTACGACAAAGTATGGGACCTGCAGTGTCAACAGAAGCAACACCATGACCAACGTGCAAAGCAACTTCCTGTGCTGAGTTCAGGAGACACATTGAGGTTGGGAGCCTGCGGTTGTCATCCAATGGAGAGATGAACCACACTCCTACACTGTGCAGACCCGGAAGCAGGACGCTCAGGAGGAACAGATGACATCTGAGGAAGATACACCTGTTCAAAGACACTCACCATGATGATTCAGAGGCAATGCCTTCAGATACTCCCAAGTCAGACCCACCACCGACTGGCACGCCGCACGACCAACGTCCTGTGAGCACGAACACTGATCCTACATACTACACCAGATCTGGTAGGGCAGTCAGACGACCTGCCAAGTACAGGGACTGATCCTGTGGACATTAACACAAGTGAAACAGAACACCACACAAAGCTGACAGTGCTTTTCAGAAAAGTGTTTGGTATTTATTCTTTGAAAGCCATTTTTGTTCAGAGAAAATTATTCAGTTTTTTGGAGTACGCACACACTATATATATATATATATATATATATATATATATATATTCAAGCAAAGTGAGCAGAATACTTGAGTCAACTGCAGGGAAGTCAAGCCACCCTGCAAGGAAAACTCCCTTTGGCTCTTTCCATCTATTATTGTGCTGGAAAATGGGGGACTGAGTTAGGGCTTAGCTACTGTATGGCTCTGAGTGATGGCATTTATGTATCTCATAAGGTGGAACAGAAGATCAGCAGCTTTTGTACTGAATGGGTGAAGAGGGAGTTTAGCCTAAAGGTAATGCTCTAAATTTACCTATATCCCAATACTTGCCTGCGGATATGGGCTTTGGCTAATAGCCAAAAGTATACACAGAGTGGCATACTTGAGCTAAGCAACATTTTATTCTGCCAACATATTGCTGCTGAGGTCAGTTCCGCTCTGTTCAAAATGAAATGGAAACCTGACTACACCAACAGTTCCTCTCACTAATTTCCCACCATCCTTATTGAGGCTTTACCCACCAATCAGCTCTGTTAATTGGAGTGCAGCAGTTAAGGACCCTGGATAGCTCACATTATCTTTATTTACCGGCCTAATTGTCACAGTCATGGCAGCCTTGAATTGAGCTATGCAGCACTGAAGACTGATGGCTCACTCAACTGAAACACAAGACACCAGGGACACATTAACATAAAGAAGGACATATGGGAAGTAAAGAGAATGTGAAAGAAGATGGAAAATATAATAAAAAAGTTTCTGTAGTAAGAGTTTGCCACAATTATGAAATAATAATAATAAAAAACATTTTGCTGGTAGCAGTTTTGCTGATGATGTTGTGGCAAGAGAATACAAATAATTAAAAGCTGCTGTGATACTGTAGCAGCAGATCTGTCAATGCACGCGGAGATATGGTGGTTTCCCGAAATAGACACGACTAGAAAGAAATGAGAGTGAAAGCAGCAGACAGTGATGAAAAGGCGGCTTGTAGCTAATACTAAAGGCTTAAAATATTAATCTTTCCCAGCAGGGAGATCGCTATTCATATTAGCCAGGTAACCAGCACCACAAGAGGCCTACAGGTCCCTGTAGTACAACAGAGAAACAAATACTCATACAGAGTAAGTACCATTGATTCCAATCCTTCCTACCAGTACTGATTTCAAGGCACTTTGTTTTTATCTCCATGCTAACTAGCTTCTCGGACAGGGCAACAGTAAGAGTACACTCTCATAGAGCATGAAGACAGTTTCATTCTTCTGACAGACCACCCAACTACAGAGAGAACTGTTGGTTATTGTATCTTAATGTGTCTACCCAATGGGTGATTTCAGTATCCTTATAAGTTCATTGCAAGCTACATATTAAACTTGAGTGTGAGGTCTACATTATGCATTCTATATACATCCTACTGCAGGATGCTAATACCTACTTGTGCTTTGGATACAGCTTTACAGCTGTATTCTTCTTGGCTTGGTCATGATAACACCTAAAGGACGCATCAAACAACCCGCTGATGCCACAAGTCAACTAGAGTTTCTTGTTTTTTATTTATTTATTATTTATTTATTTATTTTTGCATACATTATTTCTGTAAATTCTGCAAAGTTGAGCATTATATCATGTCATGCTGCATTTCCATTGGATTTTTAGTAAATATTGGTCATAGCTGCAGTCAGAAAGGTGGTCACTGAAAATTTCTGATATGATCAGAATTTTGGATTATCTTACAGCAACCAATTTTAAACATGTCTTAGTGCACAATGTATGACTACTATTTTACTGTCACAATTCTTTCATACTGGCAGAGTCAATCACTACAGACCTACAAATTTCATCAGACTTTCAGATTAGCTCAAGAACAGTGCATAGGGAGCTTCATGGAATGAGTTTCTAGCAGCTGCAACCAAGCCAAATTACCAAGCTCAATGCCAAGTGTCATATGCAGTGGTATATAGCACGCTGCCAGTGGACTCTAAAGCAGTGAGGACATGTTCTCTGGAGTGATGAATCATGGTTCTCTGTCTGGCAATCTGATGGTCTGGGCTTGGTGGTTGCCAGGACAACAGTACTTGTTTGACTGCATTGTGTAAAGTTTGGTGGAGGGGGAGTTATGGTGTGGGACTGTTTTTCAGGAGTTGGGCTTGACCCCTTAGTTTCCGTGAAAGATATCTTAATGCTTCGGCATGCCAAAACTCTTTGGACAATTTCATGCTCCTAACTTTGCAGGTCTATAAAGACATGGATGAGCAAGTTTGATGTGGAAGACCTTAACTTACCTGCACAGAATCCTGACCTCAACACGATAGAACACCTTTGGGATGAATTAGAGCAGAGACTGCGAGTTAGGCCTCCAATATCATCACCAGTGTCTGACCTCAAGAATGCGCTTCTGGAAAAATGGACAAAAATTCCCATAAACACTCCTAAACCTTGTGGAAAGCCTTCCCAGAAGAGTTGAGCTTGTTATAGGTGCAAAGGGTGGGCCAACATCATATTAAACCCTATGGATTAAGAAAGGGGTGTCATTCAAGTTCATATGTGTGTGAAGGCAAACAAGCAAATACTTTGGCAATATGGTGTATTTTAATCAAACTGATATACCTACAGCAGGGAAACCATCGAGACTCTTCTATGGTGTTCTCTTTCACTGAAGCAGAGTGTTTTCCTGCTATTAATAGACTGTTAATGTGTGTAATGACAAATTAATCCTGGATCTCAGCAAGTTAAATTAATCTTCACTGCTGTTATTTTATAAAACTGGGAGGCACGGCTGGGCATGGCACCTTCTTGAACATTGCTGACCATGCAGTGACTTCACTGTGCTACCTTCCTACCTGCAGTGTAAAAGATTTAGGTGTTTAGATTTTTATCTATCCCATAGTGCCAGAAAAACATTCTTATTGAGCCCCAGTTTATTCTGCAGCAGGGCAGTGTGCAGAAACATCAACCCAGAGGTTTAAAGCACATTTTTCTGGCATAAGAAGAATAACACATCATCAACATTATTTATTTATTTTCCAGATGTTTCTGGGCATAGTGTAACCTGGCCTGTTCTTAATTGTTCCCAGTGGTTTGCACCATGTTGTAAAACACTTTGTAGTTCCTTTCATGAAGTTATCTCTTGATTGTAGACTTTGACAATGATAAGCCTAATGATGGCCTCCCCTCAGTTACATTGAAACACAGTGAATAACTACCAAATGTAGGTTCAGTCAACTCCAGAAAACCAGCCTCAGCTGGTCATGAAACTGCTTTTCAATAATTATATTTAAGCATTTCAAAAATGGGGAAATGTGTCTAAAAATGGCCTTAATTCATAAAAGGTTAACCCAATACTTTTGTTAGACACCTTGAATTAAATCTACACTTAAGTCTCGCCTCGATTGTTCAATATAAAATCAACTGTGAGTCCAGAGGAGGGGTTGATGAGTGGTAGCTGTGGCTCCGAATTATCCAGGAGGGTGGGCAGGCAGACTGGGAGGCTAGGCTATGCACGAGATTGGCAGTCAAACCGTGCAGGTTAGCTAACACTCTGGCAAAGACAAGAGGCTCCTTGAAGGGAGGTGAAATTACAGCGGATGAGCATCAGGTTTGAGACAGCCTCCACCTCTGCCCTTCGGAAGAGGAGACCCAGCTGCCCAGCCTACTGGAGCAAAAATAAAAAAAGAGTCTCACACACACACACACACACACACACACACACACACACACACACACACACACACACACACTACAACACCCTGAACCATGACAATAACCAGATGTGCAATAAGCACTTTGAATCTTAAATTAATGTCAAAAGAAAAATAAATAGGGATGTAATGATTATCCAGATCCATGATTCATAGAGTTAGGGTTTTCTCTTTGAAATACAAAAATAAACAAAAATTGTTTTCATATAATTCTATGTTGAGTTATGTTAAGAAAATTTGGGGAAAATAAAGAATGTAAAACAAAAATAAATAAAGTAACATTAGAAATTGATAACTCAACTTCTCAACTCCTCAGCATAAGCAAACCAACTTCACCCACTTTACAGTGAATAAGAGGAGAAGGTATTGAAGTCTGACATGCGTTACAGTACAGACAAAAAGAAAACTGCCGTTGACTCTTTGATATTGTTTTCTGCTTGTTGGCATTTGTTTCTTTAATTTTTAATAGGATTTATTTGGTATCAGGGTGTGAGTTTTTGGTCAGTTTTCACTGACTATCCAGGGGTGTTTAGAACCTCTGTGAGGGAAAATGCATAAAAAGTACCACAAACACAACCACATGCCTTTTGGAACTATTTTCATCCGCAAGCGTTTTCTCACTCGTCTGGTCTGCACCCGAGCAGCCGATTCCAGTGTTATCAGTCCATTAAATGCACTTTATCAACAATTATCAGACCTATAGTTAAGGGCCAGGAGGGGCCGTCTCCACCTCCTAGCCGCAAAAAGGTTGTTATCAGCCAGGATCACTGTTCCGGTGTGACGTGGACTGGAGTGGATGTCTGGAGTGGATCTGGATTCTGCTGTAATTAGTGATAATGGCCTACTGAGACGGCTAGCAGGTGCAGGGGGGCCAGTCTGAGCTACACTTATGTGACTGATAACTTTTAATAAAGTGCATTTAAGGACTGATAACATTCGAATTAGGCTGAATTAGAGTGGTAGCTGGCTGCTGGGAGGGACTACAATGAATCCAGATCCACTCCAGACACCCACTCCAGTCCATGTCACACCAGAACTGTGTTCCTCAATTAAAAAGATGATAACAACCTTTTTGACCAGCTAGGAGGTGGAGACGGCCCCTCCTGGCCCTTACCTATGGGTCTGATAACTTTTGATGACGTGTATTTAATGGACTGATAACATTCAAAGCGGGTGTGGTCCATTACAAATATGAACAACAGCTACATACACAGCACACACAGCCTTTGTAGGTCAAAGTATCAGTGGTAACATTCAGGAATTTTAAAATAATGAAAATAATGTGTTTTAATGTGTTTTCTAACAGTGTGCTTGAATGCGAGAGGACATTTATAGCAATATTGTTATCAAGGCAATAGTAAATTGAAGTATTCAGGGTTCTTATTAGCTCTGTCACTTTAACAACACTTTATGCTGTACACAAAGTCACATCTTTAACAATTACATAGTTATGTCACTGTCTCCAGCTACCTTCCGTAGTTGTCTCTTCATATCTCTGCCTGTCCTGTAACAAGCCATGTGAGCAACTGAGTGCCCATTACTCTGCTAACTGCCTCCTCAGAAGCCCAGCACAGCAGACACATACTGGTAGTTCATACTTCACTGCCAGCTGTGGTGTTTGTGTGAGTTACCACAACACTGGCTGAAAAGCTGGTGTGCTGTCATGCCACTGTTGACTCTCCCATGTGCCCCACTAACATCCTCTTTACCAGCAGCAGAAAAATTCTCTTTGCACTTGTCTTTTTCCCCATTTTCTCCTCTCATGTCCTCTCCTCTCTCATCCGCTGTCCTCTGTGTCCTTGTGAAATGCACCTATGAGCATTACTGTTGTTGTGGCTTTCCTGAAGGTGGATGTTTTCCTTTGGTTTGAGTGTCAGAAACAGTGACAACCACTTTGGGGTTTTTCACACTTATGAAAAGACACACACACAGTCTTTCACACACACATCAGAGTGTGTGACGGAGCTGTCTGCTCCCTCCTGTCGCCTCATTTGTTTCTGCATCAGGCTGCTCTCAGAGGAGGCCTCGCTTCTGCCCTTGTCAGCAAACATCAGCCTGCTCTTTCTGCTCCTCTCACTCGCCATGCTCCTCCTCTTTCTCTCTTTCACTCATTTCTCCTCTGCTTCTTTAGTTCCTCCTCGCTCCATTTTTTTCACACATTGTCATTTATTTTTCACTATCTCCACTCACATCCTACCCGCTCCCTTCAGTCTGTCTTTCCTCTGTTCCGATAGGGTAAATCTTTTCTTTATTAATCTCTTTACTCTCGCTATCTGTCCCCGTGTTCTTGCCTTTGTGTTTGAGAGTGTCAAAGTCAATGACAGACAATGACTCGGGTGAACCTTGAGCATGTGTTAGGAACATTAGCGCTGAGATGCACTTTTTTTTGCTGTGTAAATGACAGAAACAGACCGCTAGTTATGTTTCTATCCAAGGGCTGTGGTGTGTGTTTTGTATGTTTGAATGTGTGCCGTAGAGTTTTTTTTCCTCCCCAACAGAGCAGTTCGAGTGTGAAGGAGAGTCAAGCCAGAGCAAAGCGGCTAGTAAGGTATAAGCATGTACTTGTGCGTGTGTGTGTGTGTGTGTGTGTGTGTGTGTTTGAGGTGGGCCGATTGCTAGGGGAAACATACAGGCAAGAAGGAGAAGTGAAATTTACCGCTCCATCAAGTTGTTCGGTCTACACCCCTCATGCAATTCACTCTCACTCATACACACATACACACAGACACAGACACACATGCACACACACACACAGTCACAGGGCACATACACTACCTGCCCTAACTATCCATCTAAGTACTTCATTTTATAGCTTTTACCAGGAGTACTGCTACTACACATTTCCAGCCCTCCCTGGTTTCCTGCTCTGCCGTGCACAGAGAGGGAAGACAGGTCAGCCATATCTCTTTCCCTCAAATAACTCATTTGTCATCATTATTATATTTCAAAGTTGATTTATTGTCATTGCTGACTTTTTTTTTTTAACCAATTGTCCATCCATACTGAAATAGAGTTGGAGTTTGCTTCACGTCTTCTTTCGAATTCTTGACGTTGAAAATTGGTGAGGTACAGCAGAGGCACTGCGAGAGCAGCTACAGAGCTCTGGACGCAAGTCACTCAGAGACAGTATTGAGTTGTAAAATAGCAGCAGCTCACAACACACAGTCACTTCATCTGTGAGGGAAGAAAATTATGTTTACATACTTATAGTGCAAGTAAAATGAACAAGACTTTGTGGACAGGCAGAGTAATTAATCCTTTCCATATATTTCTGCACCAAGACAATAAACAGAAGCAATGTCTTTTTGAAAATGATTTCTGAGTATAGCCAGGGCTTTCCTACAGCATAAAACAATACTATTTCATCAAAGCTGCTGCCGTGTCTCAGGCTGCCCTTTACCCGTGGTGCATGATGTACCGGGTTATAGCATTAGTCAGATGGAGCTGTCACTCCCAACTTGTCATTTCTCAACACAAAGGGTTGCTGTTGTAGAGGGGCCATATTTTGACCCAAAGCATGAGCTTTCATTACGTCAGCCAAGTAGTTTTATAGAAATAGAAAAAGAAAGAGAAAGTAAGTAAAGTAAAAAAAAAAGGGGGCAAACTGAAAGTAAACCATTAACTGAAAAAAAGCAAAAGCATTCTCATCCCAGGATGAGAATGCTTTGGCACAGCACAGTCAGTGGAGAAGGCAGCCATCACTGAAATGGATATGTTTGACGGCACTCTTTGATGCACTAAGCAGAGTCACTTCGGTTTATACAAGTTACGTCTTTGCACCCTCTTACTGAAAAAATTGATTGAAATATAGCATGTTGTTCTCATAATGTTTGTGGTGATTATTAGATGGTTTATAAAAACAAAAATGACTCAGCAAACTTTGTCTGAATGAAGGTTATACACCAGGGCTCGGTGAGCAACGTGGAGTCAGAACACTGAGATTTTTCCTGCAATAAGTATTGCATTTTTTGCAAGTTGGAATGCTGGTCATCTCTCCTGCTGAATTTCCTCTTTTGTTGTACACTTATGAATTTGCTTGTGTTTTGCTTTCATCACAGTTAGAATGATCCCTGTCTTGTCTTATGTGCATTATCAACTACGATTAGAAAAATCAACTGCTGATTGTGTGTATGTAGTTTTCTAAAGCATATGATAAACTGATGTAATATAATTGTTATAATAATTATTATAAAATCATTGTTATAAATACAGTATACCAATATAGTGTATATATATGTATATAGCATTATACTAGCATAGGTAAACTCTTATAACCTATAAAGTCCCTTTTTTCTGGATAGTCAAAGCAGGCAGATGGGGGACCTGATCCTTTAGAGTTTGCCTGTAGCTTTGCTTGTGATAAACTGTATTTATGAATGGACTTCAGCTATAAGAGAGATATAAGCACTTACAAAAAGATGCATTTTCCCTGAAGAAATGCACAGAGCAGCCCTTTGACTGTGTGACTGCACCACACTGCCAGCTGTCTTGATGTCTGCTTTCAGCATTTTTATTTAAGTATCAGACTGCTGTCCTGAAAGCATAAAGCACAGCTTGAAGTGATTCTGCAGCATCACTAACAGCTTGTGTAATTCTTCCCATTTAAGACAATTTCTTCTCACCTGTGAGAGAATCGCTGCTGCTGGAGGGAGACATTCTGTTTTGTGATGCAAATTTCTACAATGCCTAAAAGAAAGAGATTCGAGTCAGTGGGGAAGGTTACTGAGTTTAGTGCTATTAACAGTCATCCAATACTTTTTTGTATTTTTCAGGGCCTTTTAGGGGAATTGTGTATCCCTTTTGATTGTGGAAAACCGTGGGATACTGTGCTACTCCCCCCCCCCAGGTAGATTTTAAGTGTAGGGCTAGGGTTAGGTTGCATTTTAGCCACATACTAAACAAGTTTATTTTCATTCACTATAGAAGATGTCACCTTTGAAATAAAGTCTCTTATGTTCCAGTCTTTCTGTTCTAAGACTTCCATTTGGGAAGGGTAAATAGACAAAAGTTTCTTTTTATTAATTATTATTATTAATTAATTATTAGACCCTTTCCTAGCATATTATTTTAATATCTATCCATCACGAATGGAGACGACACCTATTGTTCCAGAATTTTGCCATTTCCATTTCTCTGCCACATACCTGGTGGAGGTGCGGAATAGCTGGCAGGCTTTGAGGCATCTGAAGATCACATTCTGGATATATGGATGATATCAGGGCCAGTGCAGCAGACAATCACCAAGTTTAGACCCATATGTATATGAGTGTTTGAGGGTAAGAGAGAACAAGAGGGAGGCTATGGGGAAAGGAGTAGGAAGCAGGGGTAGAAAGGGGTAGAAGGGGTATCTTTCCATAACGCCACATTGTGTGTGCTATACAGCCTCTCTTATTCTCTCTCGGTGGCTCTCGCTCTCCAGGATAGATAGAGGACATTCATTATCTGCTGGCCCTCTGGGACTTCCCTCCTCTTTAGGATGCATCCAGCAGTTTAAATCAGGCCAATCAGAGAAGTGGGGGGAGGATGGATTTGGAGGAAAAGGTGTGTGTGTGTGTGTGTGTGTGTGTGTGTGTGTGTGTGTGTGTGTGTGTGTGTGTGTGTGTAGTATCTGCATTGGGTTTGGACTGCACACTGCCATGTGGTCCATCCTCTGTAATCGTGGTAATCTACTCTATGATGGGACGGCACACTGATGTCCTGTATTTAGGTTTCTGCTTCTGTTTAAAAGTAGATGTATTGCAGAGGTGAGGTGAGCTGGAACACATCACAGCCACTTTATGGACAGTTAGTGGAGCTGCATTAACAGATTTTCTTTTTTTGGACTTACCTTAAGGAGACTTTTTCCCTTTCTAAGCACTGACAAGAATCTCAAAGCTATTTAAAAGCTGTTAGCATTGCACACCTGTCTATATTGTCCTCTTACCTGTAGCATCCTTTTACAAGACTTTTGTGTACAGATGCAGACTGAACTGAGTTCTGCATTCTCTTAGTGTATTGACAGTGATACAAAAAATATCTGACAAAGGTGTTAATGTGTTTGTCACCCTTGAATGTGAATATTCATGTGCTATTAATACTTTGAGGAGGAGCCTCAAGGAGAAGAATAGGGTTAGTCACTGAGAGGACGCTGGCCCTCAAGCCCCCAGTTGCTCCCCGGGAGCTTTCTAGCTGCCCCCTGCTCCACATGTTGTGCTGTATCTGCTATATACTGCATGTGAAGGATTAAATGCAGAGGCTGAATTTCACTGCATGCATATGTATGTGACAAATAAAGTTGTTCTTCTTCTTATGGTATTTCCACCAGTCTCACACTCCAGGTCAGCTGCAATAGGTGACTTGATGAGAACAGAACAATCCAAGCATGAAAATGTTTGAGGAGCTGAGCTTGTGTTACTGCTTGTGATGAAACAAACTGGTGTCGACTTGGGAGAAGTCTCTTATAGTCATGACCCAATCAGTACAGCAGCCAACAGGTGAGTAATTAGGTGCAGGACCACAGATGCTTGATTACAGGGTACCTTACAGGATATGTTTTCCCAGATCCTGCCTCTGGAAAACAAAGCAGAGTCCCCACTCATATATTCACACAGACACGGACAGAAGAGGAGGAGAGACAGAAAGGGCAGACTGGTCAGGAGAGGACCTGACAGACATTCAGACAAGTCAGCACTAATATTAACATCAAAGATGATAACAAGTAAATCTAGCGTCGCAACAAGCCAATGTTACAGACCAATGAGATGGAGTCTTCTGATTCAGGGAGGAGGCAGCTTATCCAGCCACTAGCTGCAATCAACAGCTCTTCACTACCAGTGAAATAATTAATCTTGCAGTGCAAGAGAATGAATGGCATGCCAACAATTCAAAAAGTGGAGGTTTCTGAAGAGGTGAAAACATACAGCAACAATCAGCAACAGTGGAGACATGAATGAGACTCATACCCTCAACAGCTATGGAAATCAGGTGAGCAGGATGTGCATTTAGTGGCAGGAGAATGAGAGAGAGGTTGATCAAGCAGGTAAGCAAGCAACACGCAAATATTCATTCTGCTACATCAGCATTTACTGGATGTGTGAGAGTAAGCATTCCAGATTCAAGATGGAATGTGCTGTGTACAATTCCAAACTCTTATTCAGAGAAATAAGTGAGGGAAAGAAAGGAGAGCAACAAAGAGAGAAAGAAAAGCACTGGCTGGAATTGGAAGAGCAGCAAGATGCCTTCACAGGACAGAGCAAACTTCACTGCTGGAGCTGGGACGGAGGTGGGTTGCAAAGTGGTTCGGAGAAACAACAGCAACTGAATGCAGAAGTGATGAAGGGTATCAACAGCTGATGTGGGCTGGCTGAGTATGACCCCAACACTTGCTAGAATAACACTATAGTCACTTTGATAACGTAAGCCGACAGGTTATAGGTTTACTTACTTTACAGTATAATTTTCTTTAAAAAGAGCAGCTTTACAAATGATGCTACAGATGATGAGGAATTACTTTTGCACTTTTTATAAGTATGTATTTAAAAATGCTGAGGGACCTTTGCTTTCTTTAACTGTGGGAATTATCTTTGATTTATTGTCTGCTTCAGACAACAATTACATGTTTGAGTGACACACTCAGCACGTTCACTATAAAGGCCAGGATCTGGGTTGGCTGCATATCTAGAATCAACTTCTCTAATCTGGTTCAGCAGATCATTGGTGTAGTGTAACCTCTTCTTTGTCAAGTTGGAAATAAAGCTAATAAGCGGACCCCTCATATAAGCTTTTGAGGCTTCCCAAAGCGTACCTCTTGAAATTTCAGGTGAGTCATTAGGATCAAAGAATAATGAAAGCTGACTCTTTAAGAACTGTTTGTAGTCATCCTCAGTAAGCAGTGTAGAATTAAATCTCCAAAATTTAAAACAACAAGGTTGACAAACCAGTTCTAATTCTAGGGAGACTGGTGCATGGTCAGATATAGCTATGGAGTGGTAATCACAGGCTTTCATTTTAGAAAGCAATCTGATATCAGTAAGGAAGAAATCTATACATGTGTATGTACGATGGGCATGGGAAAAAAAGGAGAACTGCTTAAGTGTCGGGTTCCCATGTCTCCACGGATCCACCAGCCCCAACTGAGTTTTGAAAACTTTAAGGCATTTAGCAGCATTGGATAATGAAACCGTTCTATTTGACGACCTGTCTAAGAGGGTATCCTGGATCATATTAAAGTCTCCCCCAACGATTAAATAATAGTTTTCCACATAAGGCATGAATAAAAAAAATCTGGACACAAAAGTATCATCGTCCCAATTTGGACCATAAACACCAACTAGTATCACCAGAGAGTGTTGCAGTTTGCCAGTTACAATTATGAAACGGCCCTCTACGTCAGCTATTATTTTGTGTTGTTCAAACATAATGTTATCACGGATAAGTATGGCGGTTCCTCTAGCCTTGGCATTAAATTTTGAATGAAATACAAAACTGATCCAACTTGCATCACAAAACAGAATGTCTCCCTCCAGCAGCAGCGATTCTCTCACAGGTGAGAAGAAATTGTCTTAAATGGGAAGAATTACACAAGCTGTTAGAAAAAATACCCATACCTGGACTTAAAACCCCTTTAAGATATAAAAACAAAAACTTAAGTGTCCATTACACAGCAGGGCATTCCCTTTTCCCTGCAAGACATTTTAGACCATCACTTTCCTTCTCCCACAACAAAATAGGCCATCTGTAGAAGGGCAGCTAATTCAAACCAAACAGACACAATTTCAACCAATATGCATGTAGACTAAATTCTAATGAACTCAATTGCGGGCATCAAAGTAACATAGTAAAATCAGGATATAGTAAACTGGCTCCAGATAAGTACTATAGTAGTAATCCCAGTATTATCAAGTCCAGTCCCTGTGAAGATAGAGTTATGTCTGGTGCAATCAGTAGTAAACAGCGTGAATCCGACTAATAATCAATGCACTGACAAGTTTGAGCTGGGGGAATGAAGTGAGCCAATATAATGCCTAGCATCCTCAAGTGAAGCCAGGAGCTTCTGTCTCCCATCCTTGGTCATATATGTCATGATCTACAACAACCTCTTCTTCTTCTTTTTGCAGCTCCCTCTAGGAGTCGCCACAAAACATCATCTGCCTCCATCTCACCCTATCCCCTTCTGTCACACCAACCCTCAGCACGTCCTCCTCCACGACATCCCTGAAACTTCTCTGTGGTCTTATTCTTTTCCTCCTGTCTGGCAGCTCCGTCTTTGACATCCTTTGTTCAATATATCCTTTATCCGTCTTCTGTAAATGTCCAGACCACTCAACCTGAGCGATCCCTTCGATACATAATTTCTAATCCTGTCTCCTCTGGTCACCCCCATGAAAATCTTAGCATGTTCAACTCTGCCACCTCCAGCTACACTTTCTGGCTTGATATACATCAAACATGATATATATTGTGGATGACTTTTAACGCCTCACAGTGTGAAAAGATGTGCAACTTGTTTGTGTGACATCCGAAAAGAGTCACGACATATAGTTGCCCTTAAAAAACCCTGTGATCTGAGTTTAGCTCCACTGCACAAAAATCCAAGGGCTTGATTGTTGCTGCCTGCAGCTTTAATTTAACATGTTTCATTTATTCTGTTTCAGCACACATCACCTTTTGTCAAAGGCTTTCTTTGTTGTAAGAAAGATGTTCATACACAGTGAATTTAATGTAGTTTTATTCTGCTAAAAGTACTGTTTCAACTTTTGAGCTAATAAGCATACACACATACACACACACACACACACACACACACACAGGCTCTAATCATTCATTTGTCCAACTACATCTCCCAAATGAATAAGACACTGACAGAGACTCTCTGTTGCTGCACATACTGTATGTAAATGTGTGTTTGTGCATGTGCACGCACACGCTGTATGTGTGTGCTTATGCATTCCCAGTGTCACATCTATGTTAACAACACATTTTTTTTCTGATTGCGCACAATAATGACTGATTAATTATTCCCATCTCCAATTACCATTCCATTACTGCCGCATGTGCACACACACAAACCTAGAAAACACTTCCATGTCATGATGAATAAGTGCCAGCAGTGGTTCTATGCCACTTTCTGGGGCTAATTGAGGTTAATGAATGTAAATGGTAAGTAAAAACACATTAACTAGAATAATTAAGAGTACCATAAGTTTGCTGGAAACACCGCAGGAAATTACAACCTATCAAACATGATTTCCTCCCGCTCTGTCAGAGACTGAAATATGTGTCTTGATTGAAAATTTATTTTGGCCATAAAAACGAAGCACCGTTGAGTTTATCTCCTTGTTTTTACACCTGACAGATAATGATGGTCAATCTTGGCAGAGAATAAACAGACCGTATGAGAGTGACAGATAAAGAGGTGGATACAGAAAGTACCACAAAACAGGAAAAAAAAAATCAAGGCAGAGTCTGCAACTTAGATTAACAGACAGAAGGTGAGAGGAGACAGGTGAGACACAGGTTAAACAGGGGAATCCTGAACATCATGCATAAGGGATGCCAAACCTGACACTCACATGCAGTACACCAGGCCTGGAGACAGACTGAGAAAGAAAGGTAGAAGAGGCTGACATCACATCCATTCAGATAAGAGCGTGCTCAGGGAGATAATAAGCTAGTCCGGTGAGATCAACTAGACTACTCCAGTCAACAGGATCTGTGCAGCTCTGAGAAGAGCAGAGGAAACAGGAAGATTTCTGTTTAACTGTCACCAACTAAGTTTCATTTGATTTAGTCTACAAGAGGGTGACTACTGAAGAGAAAGTGTTTGAAAGCACCAACCCCACCACCACCACCACCACCACACACACACACACACACATTTTAGCCTGCATAGTCTACTTTTATTTGAAGGTAGAATATGGTGTTACATCTGGTTTTCTGTAATGTCGTGAGTGAGCTTGTTCTCATCCCAGGGAATAATATATAATGCAGTGTTGTTGGATGCCACCTCTTTATCCCTGTCATACACAAGATGTTCTTTGATTTTGTGTGCCTTGATGCACCAGTTTTTTTAATATTCATCAGCCAGGGAACTGTGGCTCACATCCTTTATGGGCCTTTGTGACTGTTTTTTCTCACTCTTTACTTTGGCTTCCACTTGCAGGTTAGGGTTTGGCACTATAAAAGTGCTTGGAAAAGATTGTGGTTTGGGTTTGCAACAGTAATGCTTTCAGTGTAACAGTGTGTCCAAATGTGCAAAAGGTTTGTAACACGTTTCACAACAATATCCTGATGGGGAGCAGCCTTTGTGTCAAAGAAACATCTCATTTATACAGTGGTGTGAAAAAGTGTTTGCCCCTTCCTCATTTCCTGTTTTTTTGCATGTTTGTCACACTTAAGTGTTTCGGAACATCAAACCAATTTAAACAATAGTCAAGGACAACACAAGTAAACACAAAATGCAATTTGTAAATGAAGGTGTTTATTATTAAAGGTGAAAAAAAATCCAAACCATCATGGCCCTGTGTGAAAAAGTGATTGCCCCCCTTGTTAAAACATACTATAACTGTGGTTTTTCACACCTGAGTTCAATTTCTCTAGCCACACCCAGGCCTGATTATTGCCACACCTGTTCTCAATCAAGACATCACTTAAATAGGAGCTGCCTGACACAGTAAGGTCCACCAGAAGATCCTTAAAAGCTACACATCATGCCGAGATCCAAAGAAATTCAGGAACAATTGAGAAAGAAAGTAATTGAGATATATCAGTCTGGAAAGGGTTATAAAGCCATTTCCAAAGCTTTGGGAATCCAGCGAACCACAGTGAGAGCCATTATCCACAAATGGCGAAGACATGGAACAGTGGTGAACCTTCCCAGGAGTGGCCGGCCGCCCAAAATTACCCCAAGAGCGCAGCGACGACTCATCCAAGAGGTCACAAAAGACCCCACAACAACGTCCAAAGAACTGCAGGCCTCACTTGCCTCAGTTAAGGTCAGCGTTCATGCCTCCACCATCAGAAAAAGACTGGGCAAAAATGGCCTGCATGGCAGAGTTCCAAGGAGAAAACCACTGCTGAGCAAAAAGAACATTAAAGCTCGTCTCAATTTTTCCAAAACACATCTTGATGATCCCCAAGACTTTTGGGAAAACATTCTGTGGACCGATGAGACAAAAGTGGAACTCTTTGGAAGGTGTGTGTCCCATTACATCTGGCGTAAAAGGAACACTGCATTTCAGAAAAAGAACATTACACCAACAGTAAAATATGGTGGTGGTAGTGTGATGGTCTGGGGCTGTTTTGCTGCGTCAGGACCTGGAAGACTTGCTGTGATAAATGGAACTATGAATTCTGCTGTCTACCAAGAGATCCTGAAGGAGAATGTCCGACCATCTGTTCGTGTACTCAAGCTGAAACGAACTTGGGTTCTGCAGCAGGACAATGATCCTAAACACACCAGCAAGTCCACCACTGAATGGCTGAAGAAAAACAAAATGAAGACTTTGGAGTGGCCTAGCCAAAGTCCTGACCTGAATCCTATTGAGATGTTGTGGTATGACCTTAAAAAGGCCATTCATGCTCGAAAACCCTCTAATGTAACTGAATTAGGACAATTCTGCAAAGATGAGTGGGCCAAAATTCCTCCAGAATGCTGTAAAAGCCTCATTGCAAGTTATCGCAAACGCTTGGTTGCAGTTGTTGCTGCTAAGGGTGGCCCAACCAGTTATTAGGTTTAGGGGGCAATCACTTTTTCACACAGGGCCATGATGGTTTGGATTTTTTTTCACCTTTAATAATAAACACCTTCATTTACAAATTGCATTTTGTGTTTACTTGTGTTGTCCTTGACTATTGTTTAAATTGGTTTGATGTTCCGAAACACTTAAGTGTGACAAACATGCAAAAAAACAGGAAATGAGGAAGGGGGCAAACACTTTTTCACACCACTGTATGTTGAAAGAGAGGGTGTTACACAGTATGTCAACTTACTTACTTTGGCACACTGAAAAAAACTTTTAGTCACACACTCCCCTTTTAACTCTCGTTTTCCTGTACTAAAAGAATTATCATCCTCCCTTGCTTCACCAATAGGAAGGATGATTTTCAACTCTGTTTTCAAAAAAGCTGGATCTACGTGTAAAATGTAGGACAGAGTATAAAGTTCTTACTTTGGAGAAAGGAAACACTGAACTCCAGTGTGATGCTTCTCATTTAAACCAAAAGGTTCTGTTTTACTGCGATGATAGACTGGTGATGTGTCTAGGGTGCACCCCACCGCTTGACCTATGAAAGCTAGAATAGGCTCCTGAAAACCCATGACCCTGAATTGGACAAGTGCTTAAGAAAATGATTAGATGGATATTTTATATACTGTATATAAAACATGCAGTAATGCATCCCTGCTGTCTGCTGCTGTTTGAGCCTTGCTTTTTATAAAATGATGATTATAAGTTGCTATTGATAAGCAACTGCAACTGATTACTTATGAATAGTACTGCCTGATCTGTCATGTCAAAAAGTAGTGGAAAGCATCCTTAAAAAGCGCCCACAGCTAAGCAAATTTTCAAATTCCTTGAGTTCTTGGCCCAACTATCCAAATTTTTGCTGAATCAGGTCTCGAAGCACGAGGCTATCAGACTTTCACAGAAAAAAAAGGGTGGATCCCACTAATTAATCGACAGCCTTTTTGCAAACAGACCATTTCTACACTACAGTGTCTTCAGAGTCATTGTCTTCTCTCGGTGCACACAGCTGCTCCAACAGTTATCATACCATCCATCCATCCATCCATCCATCCATCCATCCATCCATCCATCCATCCATCCATCCATCGTTTCCACTTATCCAGGGCCAGGTTGGGGGGCAGCAGCCTAAGCAGAGAAGCCCCAGCCACCTCCACCAGCTCATCCGGAGGGACCCCAAGGCGTTCCCAGGCCAGCCAAGAGATAGAATCTCTCCAGCGTGTCTTGGGTCCACCCCGGGGCCTCCTCTCATCCAGTTGTCATAATAAGTAGGCAAAGAGGCTCAAAATCAGGCACCGCAGGCAGGACTAAAAAGAAAGCACAGCTTAATGGTGGTTAATGAGCAGTTCAAAATCCAGAAGCTGGTGAAGAGGAAACACACACTGAATCGAACTGACAGGGAGCATCCGGGAAAGACAGACATCAGAAAAAGCTGGCAAACAAGACACAGATGCACATAATCAGACAATCAGACAGGAGGGAAGAAGAACCAGACAAAAGACAAAGGAGATGACTATTACCAAAATAAAACAGGAAGTAACTAACAGACAGCACACACACATATATACACGACACAGCAACTGTAACAACAAAGTTCAACCAAGCAATGAGAATAAAAACTAAGATGATTAAAATAATCAACAAAATCCAAGAACTCCAACTGAATATAACAACAAAAACACAAAGACCCTGAGACCATGACACCACTAGAACGTTTGTATACTGTATAAACTGTACAGCATAGTCTCATCATTTGTAAAATCAGGGATTATACATTTTTAAAAAAATTATAAAAATGAATAACTAAACTTAAGTTTAGAATCAAAATGGTGTTAGATTACATTTAAACTGCTTTTCACCAGTCAGAGAGACAGAAACACCACTGGACTGTACAGGAACCATTACCTCTATTGATCAACATATTTGTCCCTGTTTTCAGCTGTATTTGTGAATTTGTGTGTGTGCATTTAGCAGTGTGTGTGAGACCTCCCGCCTGTTCGTCCATTGACTTTCACTTTAGCTGATACAGGACGTCAGTTTATCAGTCGATTGAATATCTACCAGCCCTTTATTTATGACACACCGGATGAAGTGTTGCTGCTCTTTTTTCTCTTCTGTGAAAAGGTATGGCGAGAGACAAGTGTGTGTATGTTTGAGTGTATGTGTGTGGAGGAAGGCGGTGAGGGGTGTGGGGGCTTTTTTTGGGCGGGGTGGGGGGCAAAAATCAATTAATCTTTACTGAAAGCCCTTGTGTAACAGGAACACAGACAGGAAGCAAAGGGTCAGGACAGAGAAGAGGGAAAGGGTTCAGGGTAAGGAAAAAGGAAAAGAGCTTTTTTTGTGTGTCTCCGCTCGCAATCTTACTACTCAGAAATATGCAGTGTTTCTGCTGTGGGCCTGTGTATTGAGGTTTACACTGGAAAGAAAAAAAACTTCCATCCCCCAGAAACAGAAAACACTGACAATGACATATCTGCCCTCATTATGAGAAAACTTGCTCTTAGCTTTTCTGGATATTTATAGTTGTAATAAACAATTACAGAATTGTTTTTTCTTGCTTTTAATTAATCATATGGTGACTGAGAGGGTGTCTAATCTATGGAGGCCCCACTCTACAGAAGGACCCAAAAGGCCTGCTTCAGGCATCACAGTGCCAGACAACAAACACCAGCCCAAGAAGACCTTGGGATGTTCTCATGTCGAAGAGGAGAACTGTGCTATATGGAAAAGCTTTATTTAAGTACCCGTTCATTCACCATTTACCACCTTTCTCTATTGTGTTGTGCATTTGCACTGGTGTGCAAGTGGAGGAAGAGTGGAACAGCAGATTTGTCTGTGTATTCCAATCAGCATGTGCTTATTGGGATCTGTGTAGAAATTTGTGTATGCATTTTCAGAGCCGTGTGTGTATGATCAAATTTCTAAATGTGAAAATTAATCTGTACGCATGCATATATATTAATGGCTGAAAATTCTTAAAGCTTTGCGTGAAGCACTGAAAATATAGACAAGGAATCAGTTACAACTCACCCAACTTTTTAATTGGTTGTCTTCTTGCTTAACACTTCTGCCATGGAGCACCGCAAATGAGTGCGTACAGTTGTCTGTGAGTGTAGGGATTCATCAGGGTATCATTAACATATTTTCATCACTGATAAATATTTGTCAGTTAGAGGGTTAGAGCTGGCCATAATGTAGTTTTACTTTAAAACAAAATGCTATAGGGCAAAGTTTAAAAGAAAATTGTTACAGAGGTAGCCAATAGTGGAAAGAGTTCGTGGATGTATAGTTTCACTGTGTTTGTGCACTGCAGGATGTTGCCCTGAGATGTTGCTGAAGTGTAAAAACTATTAGACTCCCTTCATTAAATGTTGATCACACATCTAATTTTACAGCATAATGTGTGGGGTGTAGGCTTATTTCTGTTATTATTGCAAGCAGTCAGCATTTTAACACTGTCTGTAGCATAGTTTAGCTTATATGAGAGCTATTAAAATCCAAAGCTTCAGTGTTCAAAGAAATTGCTCCCACAAACTCACATGCACATATATACACACTGCTTCTACCAATGATTCACACTAAACTACATTACTGAATTCTCTTCTATTATTGAATGAAAACATATTACTGTCATTTTTCATTTACAGGGGAACGCAGTTCACAGTAAAAAAATTCCTTTCCTATTAATTTCCTTTGCAGAATATGCTCTTCTTCCCCCCGAGAAATGGGAAAATAAAGCTGATAAACAATTTAGACAGATGCTCTATCAGAGCATAGCCGAGGATGTCCTGCTCCTTATTCAGATCAGCTTTTTACCTGCAAACCGTAGATGCGGAGGTATTTGATGACAGCACGTTGTGCACATGTTATAAATCTTCCTGAGGTTTGTCCACAATGGGGATTCAGCAGAGATTATCCAAAAGAAATGAAGGTCACGTCGCAACATAAACTTTGCAGCAAATAAGCTGCTAACATAATTTTCTTTTAATGAATATTTCCCTATGAAAGCACATTGCAGTTGGAGCAAAAAGGAGCGATGGTATTAAGAAAGAGCGAAAAGCTGTTAAATCACTTGAAAGGGTTATGGAAGCAAATTTGTTTTAGCCACATACTGAAATTTAAGAGCAAATTCCTTTCCTAGCTCTGACTTTTTTTAATTAGTGATCTAAGTTACTTCCCTCTGAATTTATTTCTTTAAAGGTACTGTTTGTAAATTCCCGTTTAAAAATACATACAAATAATTGCTATACCTTCGAGTTCAAAATGTATTATGTATTGTGTTGAAGAGATATCAGGGCAGGGCTGTACGTTTGTGTAATATATGCTTGTCCCAGGAGATGTTTCAACAACTCAGTGAACCTTTATTTAGCCAGACAAAACATGAAGAAGACATTCTTATTTCCAATGCCAGCCTGGTCAGAGAAAGTCTGTTTGAGGCAATGAGGGCAGTTAAAAAGAAGACAATTTAAAAGAACACATGCAGTCTTTTAGCAAATTGTGCACAACAGGCCAGTTTTTTTTTCTATAGTTTATAAAAATTATTCTATCTTAAAATAAAGCTGTGAACACTCAAAATAAAATTTCTGTGGTTTGAAAGGCTTTTGTGCAAGTTTTTCTCATTTACAATTTTGAGGGTTACAGCTATGACATCCTGTATCTAGAAAAAATGTGTTAAACATTTTCAATTTTTGTAAGTTAGTGTACTTTTTTTTTAAAGCAAATCCTGTAGTTACTATGGACTTCTTACATGTAAAAATGTGGGAAATAAACATTTTGATTCATGACAAGTTGGAATATTTCAAAAAATGTCAGTAAAGCATGTAAAAATAAGCTATGGAAGTTATGGTAGGTAATGAGGGGCTAAGGTAAATTCAAAGAACTTTTACTGACAAATTGTCAATTTTTAGATCTCCTCTTTATTACATATGTACTGTAGCTCTAGTTTTTTTTACTTCACACAATGATGCACCGATTCCTCAGTGCACCCCAACGGGTCACTGCAGTGTCGAAGTCAAAGTCCAACAGTGGCGGCCCTTCGACCGACAGCATGGGGAGATCATTCAGTTTCGATCTTTTCATGCGGCTGCACAGCACAGTCTTTGCTCCCTTCATAGTGCTGAACACACACTCAGAGTCAGCTGTGTGTACAGCTAGGGTGCGGGCAGCTTTGAGGTGAGCTTTGACATGTTAGGGAACAGTCCTTTCAGTGTGTCATCTTTTGCCAGGCATCCCATCACCTCTGCAGCTGTCATGTTATTCATGTTCTGGATGAAGTATGGTTGGAGGGTGTCCCACTCAGCCTCTGTCATCTCATGGTCTACTAGGCCATCTTCACTGCCATGGAACTTGAGGAGAGCCTGAAGGCATTCTTCTACATGGACACAATCGTCCTGATGCCTTGGCTCAAAAAGGCTGAAGGCTTTGATGATCCCAACCTGCGGAAATTGCCACCATAGGCATTGGACCAGTGCCTCGAGAAATGACTGTCAAACCTACAGAAAATGATATGATATAAATTTATGAATGTCTGTGCTTGAAACTTTAATAACAACCTGCATCTTATGTGAATATGAACGATTTTTAATTCAGAAAGTGAAGCTAAATTCCCTATTGAAATAAACATTCACATGTTGCGTGTCAATGGAAATGATCCATTTAAACTTGTAATGTGTATTAGTCAACAGATTGTATCCATTTATAGTGCTGGTACATGTATTAAGCTTTTTTGTTATCACACCTCTTATCGAAATGTGTTGCTCTGCACATCTACATATGTGAGCAACTTGGCCAACTCTCATCTGCCAGGCTGATCCATCAAGAACCGACTTGATTGACAGGCGCAGTACTTGGCATGGTTCGCTTGTGAAAAACCACCAAGTGTCAACAGCATCCTTCAACTTCAACACTGGATCGTCCATGATCTCCTGCAAAAAAGAATAATGACTCATTTCAAAACAAAGATGAAAAAAGTTCAAAAGTCTAATAACAGCAGCTCATATAAGCTCACAAATTATTTGAACTTCGTACAGATAACAGTGAAATAGAGCAAAAGATTGCATCGATCAAGCTATGAAACCAACCTGAAGTGAGTGAAGCCGCCCGTGTGCTGCTGTTGGCAAAGTCTTTATAGATAGCGCGGATGTTCGGCTTGACAGTGTTGTGGATGTAGGGCACTTCTTTAGCTGCATCAGCCACACCGAGTGCCTTGCAGTGGGCCACACAGTGAATGGCAACCAGCTGGGTGCAAAGTTGTTTTAGGCATGTAGGCACTCCTGTTTTTGACCCTGAAATCACCAAGAAAGTGAATAGGAGCATAAAAGGAGGGTATAACAAAAACACACTGGGAACCAATAACCCCCCCCCCCTGCAAAGGGTAGTACCAGTGAATGTGGCTGCCCCATCAGATCTGAATCCTGTTATACTCTTCAAGCTGATGTCTGCATCATGCACCATGCTGATGAGTTCATTTGTGATAGTCTCAGCTTTACCATCTGGAATTTCTTGCAGGCCTAGAAGTGCTACCCGAGCCTTACCCGTGCTGTCCACAAACCTGAAATTATATTTTACTTTCAAAAAACAAGGAATAGTTTTAATATAGTACCAACTGCTATGAAGGCATGTCAGGTAGGCAGCGAATGCCCATCTAAAACTTAATAATATGAAGGCATTAAAATTTTGAAATATGACAAAGCACAAACTGAAAGTAAAAAAGCTTTCCATTCTCCTATATCCTGCATGATACAAACTTCTAAATGATTCATCCTAACACATCAAAGTACATTACAAAAGAAGGTATAGCTCAGCAAATGGCACGCAGTTTGGTAAACCATACCTTAATGCTGCAGCCAGCTCTTTGATCTTGCTGATCATCTGTCGTCTTGTCAGCTAAGGTATGTGCATGTGCAGTGTATGTGCTCTGCTTAACTTGCTGCAGAAGTTCCCTGTTATGCACCTTTGCAGCCTCCCTTAAGACTGTTGCTCCACCTGTGCCTGAATCCCATGCACCTGTCCCTGTTCCCAGGGTGAGGGTGGCTAGGGCCCAGCCGGTTTCTGCACCCACACCTTCCCAGGGTGAGGACATATCGGGTCCAGCCTTACCCTGCACCTGTCCCTGTTCCCAGTGTGACAGTGGCCAGAGCTCAGCCTATGCCCGCACCTGTTCCGGTTTCTGGGATGGGGTGATTTGAGCTCCGCCCATTCCTGCACCCATACCTGTTACAAGGGTGAGGATGACCAGCTCCCAGTCGCAGCATGAGTCACAGGAATCAGCAGTGGGGCCCGCTGCGCAGCCCCATTCGTCAGAGGAGATGGCTGCACTCCCTACTGAACACCCCTAGACACCTGAGCATCCTGAGCTGTCAGAGCCTGCTGAGCAACCCCAGTCGTCAAAGGAATCAGCTCTGAGCCCTGCGTAGCCCCATCCTGTGCAACCTGAGAATCCTGAGCTTAAGTTGCAGGAGCCCCAGCCATCAAAGAAGACGGTTGAGTGCCCTTCTGAACAGCCCCGGTCATCGGAGCAGCCTGTTAATCCCAAGCTGATGGAGCTGCAGCAGGCCCACCATCAATGTTGGCCCCCACCCAAGCTACTGGACGTGTCCAGTTGCCTCAGTCAATGTCAGTCTCCAGAGGGTCTGTCAGTCTTTGTTTGTTAACAAAATTGCAGCAAAACTACCCGTCCGACTGATACTGAAATTTCCCGAAAGATGGCCCTGACCCCTAGATCACTTGATTAAATTTTTGCCATAATTGAAAAAAAAGAAAGAAAGAAATTAAGGAAAAATTGAAAAAAAAAATCCTATCTTTGGACCTCTGAAGTTGACGGACGCACCAGCACCACCTCTTGTTTCAAGTGGTTTTTTTGTGTGTTTGTATTTTGTATTGTTATTCACTTACTTGGCTGACACATGTGATGCAGAGTTTAACAAAGGGACCCGAATACAAACGTTTTAAGGAGGTTATTGCATTTTATTTCTTTATGTACAGTATGATGCTATATTTGAGTTCTAGTTAGTTCTTTCAAGTTTGGTGCTTGAGTTTAGCTTTTGTGCCTTTAGTTCTGCTTATCTTTTAGTTCATAATTCTAAACTTCTATTAGTCGCCTCAGTGTTTCACTCTTCGTATTCCCTCTGTCAAGTTAGTTCTAGTTTCTGTTATTTCTGATTTCCTGCTTTACTCTGATAATCACGTGTCTCTGGTGTCTTGTGTTTAGTTTTACATTGTCCACTGTCTGATTCTCATTGTTGTCTACACCTGTGTCTTGTCACCCTCCGATTCCCTGGTTGCCCTTGTGTTTATAAAAAAGGTCCTGTCTTTATTGTAGCTTTTGTTGGATCATCTGTATGTCTTCCCTGTTTGTTGTCCATTGTGTTCAGTTTACCTTTGGATTTTTGGACTTTTGGGATATCTACCATAACCTCCTTAAAAGGTTTGCATTTGGGTCCCTTTGCTTGCTAACCTAAACTCTGCATCACATCCAAGTAAGTGAACATATATCTGTTATGATAAAAAAAAATCAGAGGACTCATTTACTTGGTAATGTTAGCTCTGTGTAAACAACACACAGCTCATAACAGGATCTCAGAGCGGTGAAAGTAGAGACAGTGACGACTTGTACAGCATGTGAGTCTTCCATCAGTTTCCCATCACTGACCAGGAGTTTATCCAAAATGGTCAAACAGCCAGAAAAAGCTGCTGCACTATCAACTTGACAAGTAGAAGCCATTGTTAACGGGTATGGACATGCTGATCAAAATGACCTCATAAAGATTTCAGTGACTGAAAGTCAAGTAGAGTTAAGCTTGCTTCCAGAGTCAGCAGCCAACTGCAGCCACAAGATGGCAGTAGTTCAAAGGATGGGTGCAAACTGGCAAGACTTTTTACTGTTAATGGAAAAAAATGTATAATAAGCTATTTAACACCTAATATTTGCATTAAACCACTTTTTTACATAAAACACCCTTTTATGAGCTTATTTTGGATATTTAATATATATATGTTTTATATTTGATAATGCTTTGATAATGTTACTGGTAATAGATAATAAAAATAATGGAGTTAAGGATTATTTTGAGGTCAGTTGGGGTGGAGTTAGAAATGCACATAAGCACATGATGCTCCAGTTAAATGAAATATTTCCATTTAGCTCAGGCTGGTATACACACACACTGGGGAGTAACAAGAATAAAGAAGGAAAAAAAAATATCTGTCAGGGAAAAACAAAAAACAACAGAAAACAGAAAGTCAACGAGAGGAAGAGGATAAAAGCTGAAAAAAGGAGCCCTCCCTCTTTTTGAAAGTCATGTCAGCCACTACTGATGAATGTGGTCAAACATCAATACAGTGTGAATGATGAGGGCTGGCACCACACATACACACACACACACACACACACACACACACACACACCCACACAGGGTTACAGCGCACAGTCATATGTGCTGTGTGAAAGTACCCACTTTTCTCTTCATCCCTTTAACCTCCATTTCAATTTCTATATTAAAATGTCTCCCATTGTTTTATGTGACTTGGCACATTGCTCCTTTCTCTTCAATGACATCAGGCTGATAAATAAATCGATGTACAGTAAAGGGCAAAGTTATCATATGCCATGATGGGCCTTGTGTGTTTGGTAACAGCTTGATTTCTCTTATTCTAAATTTCAGTTTTCCTTACTGTGAGTGCACGGCTGGCCTAGTTCATGTCCTGTTTTACGACATGTCGTCTGGTATGAACTTTTTCCATCTTTTCATTTTGCATTTCTCTTAACACTGATCATCTAGATTACTCTGTAGGCTTTAGGTGTTGAATTACAAGACAAATTCCTTAGCTTTGTAGCTTTATAACCTAAAAAAATGTATATTCAAGAAATCAAATGCATGTTTATTACAGTATAGAATATATCCTTGAAAATGTTTGCCATAACTTGGATGTTATATGTCCGCTAAAACAAAAATGAATCATTTTTCTGTATTAATCCACTCAGGTGTTACATTTTCTCAGCCATAAATGTACATAAAGAGATTTTGAATTCCTAACAATAACTGCAATAACTCCATAAAGTCATCACTTTAATTTTTACACCATGTTTGTTTGTTTTCTTTACCTTTCTGTTCTAACTGTAAAGGTGAGGTAGCATTTGTGGCTACATTCAGCAGCAGGTGGGCCAATGAAGTTTAGATCAGTGTTTCCTGATATTGTTTTTGACTGTGTTCAAGCAAGTGACCGCAGGTTTCTCTGCAGCTAGGATACCTAGACTGCCTTGAACTTGAAAGTTATCTGATTAAAACTTACTTTTTTTTTTTTTTGGTGACCAGTTCTCCTACCTCTGACCTTGAATGAAATCAGATGTTTGTACACAGCAAGTGATATACAGTGTTTCTTTCAAAGTCAATGAACCTGTTATATTTTTTTCTTATATACACATTTGAACGAATCTCACATCACATCATCACATTTTCACATCATAAAAGAAATTAATTTAAAAAACCCATTTAAAGAATGATAATTCAATATTATCTCTCTGTAAGTGGCAGAAGGATGTAAATATTTCCTTTAAGCATCTTCACCTCCAAAACTTTAATCGTTTTTAGCCATTCTTTAGTCGAATAACTTGCGGGCTGAGGGTTGTTGTCTTGCTATACGGCCTATGGCACATTTTGTACCACTCACACTTTGTGAGTTTGTTCAAATACCAATGTCCTGACGCTGAGCCTTTAAAATTTGCTAATAGTCATCGGAATTATTCAGAATTCACCCAGTGAGGGTGAGCTGATGCAGGAAAGCACAGCCACTGGAATGTAGTGTTTTACCCTTTGCCAAATGTAATGACTCTCCTAACTGCTTCTCCGGGTCAGGGTCATAAGAAAGTTACACTAACTGTTTGATGACAGAAAACACAAAGAAACAAATTTCTTTTTGTAAACTTTTTTTTTTTTAATGGAAACAAATATATTATTCATGACAGAACAATAATGCCTCTAAACATTGGGCCATGAGTAACCCCATAAATAACTTTCACTAGTTTTGAATTAATAGAATTTAGCTAATCATACTGGCAACTATTGTCTGGGTAGATACTTATCTACGATTTCCAGATTTCTTCATTAGTAAACTATTATTGTAATTCATAAATTATACTACGTATATTTTCAGTGAATGTTCATCCAGTTCTGTTGCAATATAAGACAGTCTTTCTGCATTGTAAATTCTGTGTAGAAATTACCTAACCATCTGCAGTATCTCAGAGAAGGTGAGTGTTTTGCTTAAGAAGCATTTTAGAGAAATTACATTGTGTTTCTGTAACGCATCCCTGGTTCACAGGTTGAGGTATGCCACGTTGATGGATTGCTCCTGCCCTTTTCTTGTTTTTCTTTTTCTTCACTTCCAGAGAACATCGAGAGATGTAATACCACTGACTTTCAATAATCCCACAGATTTAACGGTTGTAAACACACCGAAGTTTAATCAAAATTGCTGTCTGTTTGTTTGTTTATTTGCAAGTTTATTTGTAAGCTGTATTGTATGTGTATGTTCCGCTTGATTTCTCCATTTCTTCAGCAGCGCTTCCAGTCGTGACAAGCGCTGTTTCATTTTAGTGTAATTGCATACACATCCCTCCCTTCCTATAATTACTCACTTGCTCATCACACCCAGGACATGAAAAACAGAAAATGACCACATCTACCATTCGCAGCAGTGTGTGTCATCTTCATCGCACCCCCCTCCTCCTTCCACCTCCCTCAGCCCTTCTGCCTGAAATGCCTCCTTTACTATTCGTTAGCATAGAATCTCCTTTCCGCTTAGCCTCGGCCTACCATCTATCACAGCAGACCAAGGCAAATGGAGCTTTCAGCTGAGTGGTGATAAGGAATCGGAGCCACATTAAAACATCTGTCACACCTCCAAAGCCATGCACAGCGGGTGTTACAATGGCCAGGGAGGAGGTGGAAGAGATGAGAGTGAAGGGTTCAGGGAAGGAAGAAAGTAGATGCAAGTGTGGATACATCAGTTTGACAGTGCTTACATTTCTGCTATCCTTCTTTGCTTTTTGAATACTGTTCCCCCATTACCTATTCACTTATAGCTCTCTTCCACCATCCTCATATGTTACACTACACACTTACGTTATCTGAATCAAGCACCCATACTGTAGGCAATAAAAATCATTCAGTCCAAGACCATATTTGCTGCTGTCATGTGTTGATCCTGATATTTTATACAACTGTTTAGATTTTTTACAGAAATTAAAATGTGATATGATGTAGTTGTGAATTGGTTTTTAATCTAGTGTGTGTCTTTTTTAACACCAGCAAAAATTCAGTAGAAAGATGTTGAAAAGGCCTTTTTTTTCCAGATCTCTAAACAATGTTGGGTTTTGGTTAAAACATGAAGTTAAAACTCTGTGTTTTCAGTTTATTAAAGTTTATTTAAAAAGGACATCCCATTGAGTAGAAAAGCAAGAGGGCATCACATCCTTCTCAGTAACTTTGCAGCAAACTTTTTGTACCAGCAGAACCCAGAACTGTCGTGCTGTGAGGTGACATTGTTCACCATTGCATCACCATGATGTGTGGGAACAATAATTTGACTGCCCAGAAGCTTGTACAAATAGGCTCCCCATACAATACAAAATGAGGTATAAACTTGGTGGAGAATTGGGATAAGACTTGGCAGTTTATGTGTAATTTTGGAATAATAATAATAATAATAATAATAATAATAATAATAATAATAATAATAATAATAATAATAATAACAACAAAAGTAGTCCTCACTACTTCCAGGCAAAAATTAAAAATTAAACAAACATATAATGGAATCCAAGCCAGAGGTTTTCATTTTACTGCAATCTAAATGTTAGTAGGTCCTACAGACAGGTGGGCACAAATGACCTGACAGTGTGTGGTGCCATGTTCTTATTTTTATAATAGACTTGGTTGCTGGTTGAGGAAAAATAGGATTCAAAGATTCTTTATTGTCATTTGCATTACATTTACATGCAGTGGAATAAAATTCTGTCCTCAGGTCCCAAGTGTTGCCTTTGTAATAGTTATGACAGTTCACAAGTATATTAAAAAAGAATAAATTTAAATATAAATATGAAGTAACAATAAATATAAAAAGAGAATTAAAAATAAAAATAAAAGAATTATAAAATAGACACTTTAGAGTTTTTTTTTAAAAATATTAACATGAAATATGTAAGCATGTATGACTTCAATTGTTCTTATATTATTACTATGTATTACTATAACCATCAGAAAATGTCATCTTTGGCTTTTGAAAAATTTCCTCCCATGTCTTGGTAATCAGAAGAAAAAAGGAATAACATTTCTCACTAGCACTCGTTAAAATCTACTCACATGTTTTATGTCATTTTTTTCTCTCCAGGGTTAGGGTTTAGGTTCGAGCTAACTCTGACTTAACTCTGTAGGTTATCGGAGCTGGTGTGACTATCTGATAGTACATCAGCTTTTGCCTGTGTGCCCTCTTTCTGTTGGGTTCGGTTTGGGATCAGGTCTAATGATAATAATGAATTCTTCAAACAACATAGTTTTTCTTTGGGTGTCCTTCGTCCTTTTTACAACATGTGAAGACCACAATAATAATGGGTCATTACAACCAGCTGGTTACACCTGCATCAATACTGTGTCAGTGTTATTCTGACCCAGTGTTTTTAGCCAAGTATAAAATTAATTTTCAATTCCAGCCTCACAACACATTTTACTGTCCTGAGAGCAAAGACCACTTTAGCTGTTCACATGGACACTGGGATGAGACTTTATTGATTAGACATTTGCATTAGCAAACAGTGACACATACACGCATGCATGCAATCCCACCAGTACTTTTCATATTACACAACATCTGTTCCCACACAGTACCACCCTTCAGAAGACACACACTTTGACAAATCTGCAAAGAATAATTAAATATGTCTCCAAAGGACAATGCAATTAGCGCAGTACACATCAAAAAGTACAAATTTGACAAGATATAGTATCTATAATTGCTTACCTGCCTTGTTTTACTCAGATTAAGCTAATTACTTCAGTGTCTTTTGGGCAAACTATATGATTGAGATAAATCCAAGCAGTAGTTGGTGCATCCTGTGTATTATCCATGGATGGGTTTGTGTCTCAGTCCAATAAGGAAACAAATCTAACTTCAGTTTTATGTTTAAAGCTGTTTTCCACTGAATTAACTCCATTCTTTCATCACTTTTTGCCTCTGTTTACTTGTCCCTCTGCATGTGTGAGTGTGTTGGAGTGATCAATGCACAGCTACAGCTGGTTGAAGGGGACCAAATCCATTGAACAGTTGATTTGGTTCCATTTTACCAGCTTTAGCAAAGCATTTTAGGGCAGAATCTGGTCCAGGAGGTGAAAGAGGGAACAGGAAGGAGTGAAGATACCTGAAAGAGACAGAGTCAGAGGAAGGAAATGATAAGAAAAGGGGCTGCTCACACTCAAGTGCCATCAATAAGTACTAATACAAAATTTGTACATGCTGAGCAAAGCAAACAGCACAATACATCAGCAAAGAGCCATTGATTACTAGAAAAAATGCTGCCCTTGAAAGAGTGCACGTTACTGCTTAGAAGAAGCAAAATTATACAAAAAAAGGTATGGACTGAAGAAAAAAAAAGCAAGGGAAAAAGATGAAGAACAAAAGAGAGCAAGTAAGGCAGAAAGTAAGACAGAGAAGGGGGAATAGCAGGTAACTGTTGATGAAAAAGAGATGAGAAAAACAGAGAGTGGGGCCCTGCGAGATAAGAGAGGAACACATATAAACAATGGCTGCAGACAAACTTGAGAAAACAATGAATTCATCACCTAACTGCCAATACTGCTAATGAAGCCAGTGGATAGGACAGCAAGAAAATTAACTTGAATTGACCTCTAGCAATATATGTGGAGCATCTCCTTCTCTCCATTTCACCCAGTTTCTCCTCTCCAGTTGTTACTGTTCTCACTTTTCCGCCTGAGGTTCTGGCCCACGGTTGGTGCTGTTCAGCATGATGGCGCAGAGATAATGTACTCAGCAGTCTTGCTGCACGGCTCTGCTCGTCCTTTGAGCAACTCACTCATTTCCTGGTTAAATTAGCCTAGCTAATCATTTAATCATTAGGAAATAAACTTTTTAAAGCAGAGTCATGGCCCTAGAATCCCAGCTATTGATATTTTATGTCTGGATTTTTTTTAATATGATAATTAATTTTTTACCTATACAGACTATTCTATTCTATTTTGCTTTTGAAATGTTAAACCTGCTACAGACTGTATAGATTCAATGTTTTTATATTAACAAAGGATCAAATAGGCAGAGACATGGACATGAAAGTGTACCGTGTGGTGAGAATTATTGCACCGTTTTGAGATGAGGCGTTTTACTGTCTTTCACATGATCATTTTGAGGTGAGACTTTACTGATTTGGCCTCACTGCTATCATCATAAGCATCTTTTTATTTTTATTTTTTGCCGCAGAAGGCAGTTTGTTGTTTTCAGTGAAAAAGATCAGAAAAACAGACCCACTGACCAAAGCTGACACTCTCACCCCTGCTTTAGTAAAGCTTTAACCTCTAACGTGAAAAGATATGTGGATGCACATGGGTGACATCATCTAGAAATTGGATGGAAATCAGCACACTAACCTTCAAAATGAAGCTTTCTAACAGGGAGACCACAAGTATCCTTCCACACAGCCAGCTGGCTAAGCACAGACTGTATAGGGTGAGCTTTTTAAACTGCTTAAACTTGTCCACAGTCCACACCTCCACCCCAGGGCCTCCTTTCTCCTTCATGTCCCAGAACACAGACATGCAGTCATATATAAAGTTACTACAGATATATGGATAAAGAAACATTAATCTTATTTCCAGAATAGTGACTCAGACCAAAATGTTTTTATCATTTTAAAAGTGTCCATTTAAACTCAGCCCTTTATATTTTCCTGACCCTAACCAGGTAGTTTTTGTGCCTAAATTGTATTGGTGCCTACACGTAACCAAACAGGAAATGAAAGCAACATTTTTAAATGGTCCCTGACGAGACTCTGAGATTGGTGTTTCTGTCACTTTAACTCTGCGTGCCGCCTGATGTGACACTCTTTTAAAGCAGAAACATTCCTACATGCTTCCATGTTGTTTCAAACAGCAATGGGAACAAAAAACTGATGCAAGTGTTTTTTGGCTGTAGAACTTCTAGGATACGTGCACTGTACACTACCTTCCACTGCACACAGACACAGACACTGGTAGAAACTGGCGAAAGACCATAGCTGAGCATTTAGCAGCTCAAGACATTGGCAAAATAACAGAAACACAAGTCCAGACTAAATAATGTAGATAGGACTATAGACTCATAGTCAGAACCTTAAATAATAGGGAAATGTATAGATTTCTGTCAAATGAGATAAAAGACCCACTGCTTTTGCCGTAAGGGGCTTCCTGTTTCAGTATATTCTACAACAAATCTCAAGCAACATCTTGTGTGTATTCAAAGTCTAATATTTTCCTGTTACACTTGTGACAGTAAATACTTTCTAACCCCGTCCCACGTACCCCACACTGTAACAACAAATTCGAATAAATTCACAGCCAAAGAAAATTCACTATTTATGCCAGTTCAAATGACGTTTGTTAAAATCTATGTTGTCCAACAATCACAGCCTGCTGTATGTAGCTTTACTGAGATTTGGGACTTATAAAATGAAGTGTTTAAGTGTGTGTGAGAGAGAGATTATACTGTCAGTTCTGTATCAAAACTGTCCACCCCTGTCTAGATAACAAATATATCAGCCTGACAGCACACAAATCACTTAAAGTAAATAAATAAATAAAAAAAGCTTAAACACCAATTGAGGATGCACGTCGGCTACGGAGCAAGACAGGGTCCGCTCACTGTTTCTTTCCCTCTCGCTCCATCTCTTTAATAAACTTACCACCCAGGACACCTGCAAATTGATGAGGAGGATGCATCCTTGAGTGAGGAATTTAGAAAAAAAAAGTGAGAGGGAAAGAGAGAGAGGGGCGACTGTCAGAAGGAAGAAAGCTGGAAGTAGCACACGGAGGAGAGGACAAGCTTGCATGGCCTGAATTCTCTACCTGTCCCAGAGCTGCAGTCTCTCTACCTCTGCAATATGCAGCACTGCGGGGTGCGTGTGTGTGCGCACACTCCAAGCATTAATCCTGTGTGGATGCTTGTGTCTATATTTGATCCTGGTGATGTGAGTGTGAACTGTGCCTGTTCAGTACTCTTGTGGGGCATTATCCACAATGTTCACATGGGACGGGTGGTGAGACCAGGTACTGCTAGGCAAGCTTCTCTGTGTGGTCAAGCGCGAATATCAACTTCAGAGGAGAAAGCGCTACACACCAAATCCTTTTCATAGCAGGATTTTCAGTAGATTAGGGAGCGAATCCCTTCGCTACACTGCCTGCGCTTTATTCCGGCAATCTGTGGCCCACACACTCATCAAACAGACAACCCTCCTTCACCCCACACACCTCCACTCAGATCCGACATCAAACAGAATCACTATACCCATAGCGTTTTATCATTAACCTCGCTCAGATGCCTGCTGAAGGCTTCACCGGTGAGTGCTCTTTCAACATTAAACTGTAAGGGAGCTCTGTCAAGATCAAAACTACAATAAGTAAAGGTGTTGAGCATTCATAAGTTTAGCAGTTCAAGAGCTCAGTGAAGTGGACTGCATGTATGTGGGTCGGAGTGCTCTGTGTGTGTGTGTGTGTGGCTTGCTTGCTGCTACTGTAGGTGCCCTCTATGAGGCTGACTGCATGGTTGGAGATAGGCTGGCTATTTGTCTATTCTGGGACTGTGCTGTCCGCTGCATTCCTGCCCTTATATTGGAGACAGAGGGGTGTAGGAGTTGAGGGTTAGGGACAGCTGGATGCCAGCAGCGGAGCAGTAAAAACAGTTAGGGAGTCATAGTGGGAAGGTCAGTGGGGGTGCACGGCGTCCCTGGGGAGGCTCACACGGTACAGGTGGTGTTACAAAGCAGCTGCCAGCCCACTGCTAAGTAAGGCCCCAGCAGGAGAAGTGACACTTTGAAACCAGTCCCGCTGTGGACTCTGTCACTCTTGCTCACCATGATATTTTCATTTCAGATGTATGGCCTGACACCCGGGGGCTGCACTAATACAACCAGCCACTCCCCTCAGTCTATCAGTCTCTTCTCTCGCTGATCATGTTGCATGCTCTGTCTCTCAGTATTCCTATTGCTCTCTTTTTCCCTCTCTAGTTGACTAGAGAGTCCTTGACTCTCCATCCGGCGCCAATACTGCGGGAGGGCGCGGCTGGGAAACCTGTCAGAGCATCACTTCCTGTCACATCAATGTGAAACCCCTGACAGTTCTGAGGGCCGCTGTTGCAAAATAGCCATTAAAATCCACTTAAAACCGCAATAATCTTCTGTAATGCAGCATTTAAATGAAGCAGATTTAGACAAAGTGTCCTAATGAAGGCCTGTGTGCATGTCTGATGAAGATGTTTGCCAGCTGGTAATTAGCTTAATGCAAGGCGCACCATAGTAATGAAACAAGTTGACCTGTGGTCAGGCTGTAAACTTTATCTTCTGTGGCTGGCTGTATTAATTCTCTGTAATTACCTAGTGACTAGAGGCAGAGGAAAAAGTGGGACGTATATCATCAAACCAAGCTTAGACATTTCGATTAAATCTAATATCAATGGGCGCTGTAATGTAAAATAAAAGTCCATCAGCAGAGACTAGGCTTTAAAGACTTGGGGGCTGGTGGGTCAGCACCTCTCTAAAATCAAGGCCCCCATGCCATGAGATTAGCAGTGCTCATGCTGCTGCAGTCCACTGCAGACACTGACTGGCTGCTTGGCTGGATCTTCTTCTACCACCGACCCCTCCTCCGCTGCATTCGGACGTGAGCAGCACGCAGTGGCTGACTCAGCACTATTCCCACGCCTGATTGGTTGATCAGAGTAGGAGGCAGGAGCGTAACAGGACCCTTTATCCTCTGCTTAGCTGGTTCCTTGCTCTCTCCCCAAGATAAAAAATGTCTATTGGACAAAAAGAAAAAAAAAAAAACTTCTTGACCTTGTCGTGGCTGCTTGCCTCAGGTGCCTCACCACGACTTTCTCTTTATCAGCTGTCTCAGGGTTACTATGGCCTTAGATGATTCTATCTCAACACTGCGGTTCATATTATGGAACAACGTTGACAGAAACCATGAGAGCAATTGCTTGACCTTGTGTCATCCAAACTCACCTCTCTTTACAGAGGATAAAATAACATGATCATGTTTGTTTGTTGCCATGAAATGTATCTTAGCTTGGGATCTTTAATGTCTCTATCATTAAGCGTGTCTGCAGCACTCATACTTTGCAATTATTGCAGCGTTTATCTTCCTCTGCTTTTTTATTTTACCTCACAATGATTTAATCCTCAAAGCCGTTTTATTCCTTAACCTTTTAATCTAACTGCAACACCCTTAAGACGATCAATACGTATTTAGATGATATATTTAATTATATTCTCACACTCTGGCCCTTCCCTGCCTTTCTCTGTTGACCATCACAACATTGAAACACGATTTTTTAAGCACTTTTTTACAAATAGGACTAGAGCCTGTATCCTTAATAAATCCTTCCTTTTACAACTTTGTCAGTTTTTTTGACTTTGCAGCAATGAAATTCTTTCCATCAAGGGAGTTCTACATAACCTCCAAAAGTTATTTTTGGTAACAACACCTGCTGCTATTAGGTGGCATGCAGTTTGCACGCAATCTGCGCTCGCACACTGTGCGAGCTAGCATAGGTCAACACAGTGATGAGACTGTCCTGGACTTTTATCCTACACTGTTGTATGTCAGGTATGTTGTACAACAACTGGGAGACCAGTGGATATACTATATATATATGAGTATCAGCATAATGACAACAAATAGCCTTGGACATGATATTAGCTCTTTGGCTGACTGCCCCCATATTGGCTATTACTGTAGAAAGTAAATGTTAGTTATGCATCTTAGCTTTGTGCCATTACAGGACTTAGATATGGCTAAAATTCATACAGTTTGACACTGTCCATAAGTTAGTATCATGTTATCATATTGTCTGGTGAAGAAGCATTTCTTCTCATAATATGATTTTGCTAGTGACAGTGTCAGCAAATAAGATATGCTTAGGTATCTGGCTGTAAGTTAGCTGTGCTGCGCTATTATGGATATGATTAGCCAGTATTAGCTCATAAATTAACTGGTTAGCTCCTACAGGCAACCAAAAGGATGGGATATGGTCTAGTTTTTTAAGTTGCATTATAGTCTATTTACAATGACAACCTTTAATAAAAGCAAAAGAGATTCCTAATATAGATTTAATGTGCAAAGGATGAGACTGTAAGTGTCCTTAATGAGCCACTTTATTTGGTAGTTCCACCAAATAAATATTCAGAAAGCTTGAGCCTCATTTAGCTTGTCTCACGTGAGTCCACTACAGTTTTACTGTCCCCTGGACCAGTCTTCACCATAGCTACACGCCATCAATAACTGTAATGAGATTAAAAAACATAGCAGCAAGCACAAGAAAGCTCTTATCCCAGCCAATACTGCTGTATGTGATTTTTATGTGGTAGAAAATGCTGAGATGTAGCTTCAAAGCTTAAATGGAATTGGTGTCTAAATACGCTGGGGACAGCCAATATTCGCAATTATGCACTCATAAACTAACATAAATATATAAAAAATCCTCCAGAATGAGCTGTCACTAAACTTCTTGGCAGGGCAGAGGCGATAAATGTCTCTGATAGAAAGAAAAGAAGTGAAAAGCCTCTGGTTCACAAGCAAGGGGAGATCAGATAAGAAAAATGAAGAACACTGCAGGAGTTAAAGTAAAACAATTTAATGTGCAGGTTTTTGATTTTTAAAAGGACTCTTTGAACGGCATTAGAACGGAGAAGACGTCATCTAGTTTGAGGCTCAGGGAATGATGTCATGATCCATATGCAGTGGCTGCCAAACCGCAGCAGACCTGCCTTCTGTCTTCACCTTTCTTTCTCCCTCTCTCTACCTATGCAGGCTGATTGTCACTCTGAGCACGCTCCAACCTGCCCCTCCCTACCGCCCATCCTCCTCCACCCCTTACCCCATGCTCCCTCCCTTCCCCCCTTAACGAACCACTACTGCCATTTAGGTGTTTTAGTCATGCATTACGGGCCGCAGCAGGGCCACAAAGGCATGCTTGATATACACTCTGTCGTGAAACAAAAAATCCAATGCAGTTAAAGTCAGAATGGGTGCTCTGGTGTAAAGATAGCCCCAGCTGACAAGTTCTTTTCTATTGTGAGAGAGTGGGACATACACCCTTTTAAAGCTTGAAAAGCTCACAGAGACTGAGAGGCTTCATTTAAGCTTCTTTGTTTTAACTCAGGACAAAGGGAACTAAAAGAGGCCCTGAACTAGTTAGAGCCATCTAGATTTTAATCAGTGGCAGATGACTCTCTTGGTTGTTTCAGTGAACACAGGATGGATGTGTGTGGTTACAGAGAGTCAACAAAGATTTTCACTTAAAGCCAACATACTGGGAATAAAGAGAATAATAGTGTTCCATCCTATTAATACATTTTATTGATTTTCTTATCTTTGGTTGGTCAGGCATTAATAATTTGGCTATTATGTTAAATTATGAAATAACTGAACTACAAGTTTGAGACTTCTGTGTTGGCACTAATCACAGTTCTTATATGATCACACATTTTTGAAAAGGGGATGCTCCCAGTGAGCAACTCGGCAATATTTACTCTCCAACTGTGCAGTTCTTTTCTGCTAAAGGATTTTTTTTGGCATCTTTTTGTTGATTTTACAGTTTGCAGCTTTACTCTGTTCTTTCACTCTCACCATCATCACTGACATCCTTTCCACTTAAGAGTAAAAGAAAAGCAACCTTTTCAGCACCCAAATAGCACACAAACAGATGAGGTTCTTATTATAGGCAAATCTATGCTACTTTAACCTCCACTACTTTTACACACAATAATGGTCCTGTTTACTCCGTTATATAAGAAAATTACTGTAACTTGTTACTTGTCAGATTAAGATTTTAGACCATATATACGATGGACAGATTAACTGATTGTACAAATTAAAGACGTTCAAATGAGCCCCACCAACAATAATGTTTCAATGATTTTTCAGTGATGATCACAAGAGTGTGTTTTTTGAAAATCCGTTCATCCTTCATGCCTCTTTCTTTCTGTCCCTCTTTCCTCTGCAGCCTTTTTCCCATAATAAACCACAGGACCCCAGGAGTGTCTCTTTCTTTCGTTCCCTCTCTTTAACTTTCCATCTCTCCATGCCACTACCATGACCTCAGCCCTCTCAGCTGTGTGTCCGGCCAGAGAAAAAGAAATGAAAGGAACTCACATCTAAGAGACATACAGCCATAATGTAACATGGAAGTGTATTATGTTATGTTGCAAGCAATTACAGGCATTTATACCACAAATAGAACTATCTTAATCCATGCCTGCTTTTACATGTCATCCCACCATCATGCCTGCTCTCTCTCTTCTGTCACAGTACATCTATGTGTGCGATGAAAGTTGGGATGTCATCTATCAAAGCCTTTAAAAAAAACTAAAAAAAACCTATATGGATCTACCAAAAACTTCAGCCAATGAAGAATCGCTAATTAGAGGGCTGACCTGGTGTTATTTTTCCCCGCATCCCCCAAGCACTCATGATAGATGGCTGGCCCTTCCTGAACCCGGTTCTGCAGGAGGTTTCTTCCTGTTAAAAGTCCTTCCTGTTGAGATGCATTGTCCTTAACCTTCATAAACATTAAATCTGTGTAAAGCACTATTTCTTTGAGTAACATTAGAAAGTATTGAGATTTACGCATTCATTGCTGCTTTAGGGTCTTAAATTGATTTATATACAATTACAAAACCTAGAATTTTGCCAGCATTTTTCAAGAGAAATGTAGAGATTGAGTCCCACTGGAGATTCTTCTGATTGACTCAAAAAAAAAAAAAAAAACAGTTGCAAAAGGTTAAAGTACTGCCCATTCCAGTTTTAGAAATAGATATCACTTCACCACACACAATTACCATGATCATTCTAGAGAGTCACTGGGCTTGTTCTCTTCAAATCCACAAGGAAATCTGATCCCATTGAGGTGCTGTGCTGATGTCCCCAGATCCGACAGGAAAAAAAATGTTTTCACTCTACCAAGTGGGATTTGTTGAAAGGAGGCCATAACTGCTACAATAGCCCCAGGCTAATACACAACCCACTCATGCTGTTCCCTAAACCTATAGTTTCTACTGTAGCCCTGCTGCTGATACAGCACAACTTCTGGCGTGTAAAGCCCACAGTTACAGATGGTAATCCAGCTATCATATACTGTAATAGTCTCTGTGCAACAAAATGGAAGCAATTATCTCAAAGCACACAACGATCGGTGGAACAGATCACAACGCATAACTCTTTATGGGTTTGTGAGATTTACTTTCTGCGACCGACTCTCTCTCTTTGTAATTCATGTTCTTTACAATTCTGCCCTCTTCTTTTGTTTCTCTTTTCCTTTGTCTATTGATCCCTTGTTCCTTGGCTTTCTTGTTAGTCTTGATCCCCTTCCTACCATCCTCTCTTCTGGAGATCTAATATAGCCTTCATGCCACCATAACTCCCTTTTCCTTTTCTTTCTTCTGTCCTCTATCTTGCCCCCCCACAAACAAACACACACACACACACACACACACACCTTCAATAACACAAGTTCTGAGAAGTGAGGTGATGACAGGGGAATGCTAACTAGCCTTGTCCCAACATTGCACTCTCCTCCTTTTAGATATATATGTCCACTTACAGGAGGGAGGAGTGGCCCGACTCTGCACTCGTTTGACTGACGGACTCCCTGACTGACATGGTCATTTTACCAGCTGACAGGCCACAGCTGACTCACTGCTTTTGCTGCCTTGCAGGCTGCTCCACTAATCTTCTCTTCTATCGCCCTGTATCACTGGCTATGGCAGGATGGCTTGCTGACTCCCTGACACTCTGCACTCCAACGCACTGCTCCCAATTACACTCCTCCTCTGGAACACTGAAAGGAGATGGATGCATGAGGCCCCACTCGGACAGAAGATGCATTCTCATAGGCTGGTCGATGAATTCATCACATTGGTTCTGCTAGTCAAACTCGGACACCTAACGTACATAACGTTAAGACACCAGGCAAACAGGCACTGGTTTATTCAGGCTGACTTTACACTCCAGACATATGTAGCATTATCTACATGTTCTCCTGAATGAATCACTCTGCATCATGCGACAACTGCCCAAAAATTAATCAAGAGTGTAAATTTAGAGTTGAACAGACATGCTCTGCGTGACTTTAATTGTAATGTAATGAAAAGATAATTTCACCTGAATTTGGTGGAAACTAACATTTCACGTAACACTTTTGTGTCCCTTACGCGATTCAAATTCCCTCATCCTGGGGGGACCTTGAACTTCTAGGTCAAATTTAATGTCAGTCAGTGTGTTTCATAAACATCACTCTACAAACCATAAATGTCAAAAATCATGGTTGCGCTGGAGGACATGTCCAAACTAGACAAGATTTATTCTCTGGAGATAATGAATGGCTATACAAAATTTTGTGCCAATCCCCGTGTCAGGAGGGTGTTGAGCTTTTTCATTTTACACCCTCAACGTAAAAAAAACCAAAAAACAATCTGAATTTTTTTTTTTTTTGCACAAATGTTTGCTGATATAAAGAAATTAGACCTCTGTAATTTCAGATTGAAATGTTTTCATTCATTCAGCCTACAAAGCATGCATGAATACAAGTTAGCAGCAGTTTTTGTGCTTTTTCTGCTGGAAAAAATGTGATGTTATATTTTTGACATTAGCCAAAATTTTAAAATCTTTGATTGGTTTGTTTCCTTACACTGTAGATGAAATCTGAGCATCACTCAGAACAGACTAACTGTTTCCTAGTTACCTGTAATTGTTTCACACTTATTTATAAATACTTTAAATGGTTTCAAGAACTATAACAGTTCCTCATGTTCTTCTTCATGAGATTTCCCCTAAAAATGAATCTAGAGCACATGAAACTACTCTCCCCCACAGTATTCCTTCACTAGTCTCATAACCAGTAATCGAAATAACAATATGCCCAGGAATGCATTATGTTCCGAGATATACCTTATGAGCTACATCAGTGGAACTCTACTTTATATTCCCTGAGACGCCTCTCCAGGCAATATATTTTTTGAAATACTGCAGGAGATGGATGCTTGTGCTGTAAGGCAGGGGCTGCATTACAAAATAAACTGGGACTGTTTGTTCAATAACTCAAATGTATTTTTGAACTAATTAAAAACAGGACAAGTGATACCATCAGAAGAAACAATTAAAAGGGGGAAACGCCTTTTTCAAGGCATGGTCAAAGTGGTCAACTGACAACTACTCTGTCGTAAAGTTGTAAATGTTATGACCTTATAAACAATGACAGAGCGTAATTAGAATATTAGGATAACTGTAAACCCCGGCAGTAATCATGGGGTTGAAGGGGTGTCAATGTAAAGGGACCTTGCGTGTGAAAATGTGTGTGTAATCTCCAGTGAGCAGAGAGAAACAGTAGCAGAGGGGACGCAGAGGAGGGGGATGTGGTCCACCATCAGCACCACCACAGTGCCCTTGTTCCTTTAATTACTTCCTCTGCTTCACAGCTTCACTGCATAACAATTATCCTGCGTGTTCATTTGAAGGGAGGCGACCCTCTCTCCTCATATCGTGCGGCAACGGACATCAGACGAGCTCTGATGTCAGCAACATCACTTGATGTAAAGTGAAGACATTATATCAGACTCACATTAACACAACAATCCACCCCCACCAAAAAAATAAAAAATAAAAACTTCTCGATCTCCTGCACAATTATCAACAAGCAAGAATGGACGTTATCTGTAGAATTTCTCTTAGGAGTCGAATGTGTTTTGCGCTCGCAAAAAAAAAAAAAAGTACCAATAGAAGAAAATGACAAAAAAACTGCAAAGGGATGCAACAATTTCCACATCCTGCTGGTGTGCTGTAACTGCTACAGTCAATTATGTACTGCTGGAATGTTAGATTCTTCAGCTTTCAGCGTTATGCTTTAATGAGAACTCACTATTTTTACAGTGCAACACAAATAGGAGGATAGGAAGGGGCTGGGTCTTTTGCAGTCTATTGAAGTCTAATTCAAGCAGATGTCTGTTTAATTGATCGAAACAAATTACCTCAACATTGATCCCTGTCCCGGCGTAAGGGACTGATCTGCTTTTTGGAGCCGCAATGCGTGTATGTGTGTTTGTGTGTGTGTGCGCACGCGCTTAGGGCACAGTGAATCTTTTTGGCTCTGACCCACTCAAAGAGAATGTATGGCTTAATCGCTAAATGATAAATCGTAATTTGCTTTGTGATTATGCTGTGTTTTCTTCATTGATTGTGAGGTTTCCTTTGAACTGATGCACCATCATTCTAACATTAAACCACTGGGCCAATTAACTAATTGACTTTTAAGGTCCATAATTATGAGAAATTCATTAGATGTCTGAAGCCGTTTATTATCAAAGCCTTATATTCTTTCTTCCATTGCTTGTAAGCTGTCTGCCACGAGTCCAGTGAACACGTACTGTACACCACGTTCCATCTCTAATACCTCATTGTCTGTCTTGAATGTGCTCCTGTATTTACAAAGTCCAAGGGAAGTTTATAGGCCAAAAATTGACATCAGTGCTTATATAGGTGCACTTATCTGAGCTTTAATGATTTTTAAACCTCAACATACCAACACCAAAGGATGTTACCCACTGGTTTTGAATTCAACATTTTGAGGCATCAGCATCAGTATGTTACCTTTGGGACCTTGAAATGATATTTGGACATGAAGGTGGAGCACTAAGTTATCCAGTATTGCTAGCGAGCTTGGTTAGCAAACTATAACAATAAACTGCACAGGTTCAAAGTAAGAGACTAAAAAAATACTACAGTTTCATTCAGCAAAACTTTACCTGCACCAGAAAGCAGGCCGTACTGTTTGTCAGATAATTCTTCAAAATTCTTTAATAAATACAACATAAAATACAACAAAAGCCACCAACAGCTCAAACACACTGAAGACCAGTTTGGTGATTTAAATCAACAGAGCTGTGGTGTAACAAATATCAAGTAGTTGCAGATGTCTGTCGTGGCACAGAAACTGCTTTCTAATTAGTCGACTCATCATTCACAATGCTGAGTCTAGAGACTCTGGTGGCAGAAAGAGAAGGTCCAGTAACCAGTAATGTGCCTTTATATATATATATATATATATATATATATATATATATACTGAATTAAGCGTATCTATTGACAGCCCTAGTGTAAACTGAAAAATTGCACACTTTGGCTAAAGCCTATTGCTGATGCTACAAATAAAAACAGCTTCTACAGCTAGAGAAACAAATCACTGAGCCACTGCCCTCAGAAAAGATGCATTACAACCATGTAATGTGAACATTAAAAAAAAAAAAAAAGATGAACATAAACAGCCAGATGAATCAATACTGCGTCTGGCTCTGTTGGTGGTACATATATTCGTTCTACAGCGACTTCCTGAGTGTTTCTGTGGCCATACCCACATTTCATTTAGACCAGTGCGTGTGACGGTATCTATGTGTGTGTTTTATGTGTGTGCCCATTGTGTGAGCGATGACTTTGCAGGGGGTTTCAGATGTACTTTTCCCCTCGAGATTCGCTTTTGAGACATAAACACAGAATGGGATATAATAGGCTGCGTGTGTGTCCTTGTATCAGGGGGAGACGACACATACATTACCACTCCACCGCATCTGTTTCAACTTCCATTACTCTATACCCCTATTATATTCTGCGGATTGCTGCCGATGCACACTTACTATAAACATGATTAAAAGAGAAAAAAGTCCTGGCAATAAACTCTGACACTTAATATCAAACGACTGACTTTACAATCTTCTCTCCTACAATCGTCTCTTCTACTTCCTTCTCTCTTTTGGAGGTGCACAGAATACAGTGCAAGGAGGCATATTAACAATTTAAGAAACTAAACTCATCTATCTAGGGTGCTGTTAAATATATAAAGGCCTCATTTGCAGTCATTTGTTCTTCTAGCACTACTCACCACACAAAGCCACATAAAGTCACTCCTGATTAAAATTCGAGTTTGTCCATGAACACCATTTCTTGTGTTTTGCTGATACCTGCAAGCATTTCTTCACCATTTTAGAGTAAAAATGAAAAAGAATTTCCACCTTTGGAACTGAGCCATCAGCACTATAACACTACAGTTTCTGCAATTTTTTATTGTTGTTGCTAATTGCAGGCTACCCTGTTTAAAGCAAGTTTCATTATTGCAATATGCAAAGTGGCATACACACAATCAATACACATGTGCTGTTTCCCCACATATAACCTGTTTTCTGTAAAACTACACTGTAATGATTGTTCTTTATAAACATGTTCTGCATACTTCAAAGCAGTGTGTACATTTTTAAATCTATCACTCCAAAGGTGATATGCTGAAACCTAATGATAAAAGTGTTATTTAGGCAGCCTAGACAACTTCTGGTACAATGCACATCAGGTGACTTAATTCATTTCAATTCATTGTTCATGTGAACAGTAATTTATATGGATAGCGGCAACATTATTTTATTTCAGAATGTAAAATCTTTTTAATTTACCCTGTGTTTGGTGCACTTTGTAAAGTCACATAATATATGCTGAGTCAATGTTCTAGTCACATGTAAACTGCAAAAAAATTGGCATGAGCTGCCATCGCTGCCCTGCATCACTAACTGCTGTTTTGAGCCTTCCACCACCAGTATGCTCCAGTATTTACTCATCACTTGCCAGTGCATATGTTACTGTTAAATATTATTTGCAGAGAGTGATGAGCTTAGAGTCTAGCTGCAAAACTCTAAATATATTCTGTTTTTGCGGCAAATCATTTCGAATGTTGCCTAACTGAAAAACCTTTTAGTGATGCTGATGACGAGTAAAATTTGAGCAGGACAGGAAATTAATTTATGGTATTGGTGGTATAATGATGGCAGCTTTGGTGTCAAAGGACACTCATACTAATTGGTAACAAGATTCCTTAATCTCTGACATTCTTTACATTGACAGCTCTAATGAGAGACAGGCAGATCTATTGATATGTTAATACATAAAAAATTGCAAAACTTGTGTTATTGTCCAAAAATTACAAACCTAACAGTAGGAATGGCTGTTTCAGTGTCTTAATGAATGGTGAAGTATGTTAACACATGAATGTTGCTTTATCAATCTAGAGGAAAAAAAATGCATGCAGCCGGCCTCTAGCATTGTGTGTGTGTGTGTGTGTGGGGGGGGGGGGTGCAAGTCTGTTTGTCTTGATTGTGAATCACTTTGTCAATTTGATTGCTTTGAAGAAACAAATTAAATGTGTTTTATTGGTGTTGCATGAAATTTGACCAGGAGAAGTCGTTAAATAACCCTCTGAGGTCTAATCTACCATCGGTCACGACTGCAACCCTGACCCTTTTTGTAATCCTAGCAATTGAGGTATTTAATTTTTGTATTTACTTAATTGTTATCCCAAATATAGAAAATAAACAAAATAATCATTCTAACAGACACACATCAAATCTATTAACATTTCTTCCAGAAATGATTGTTTTGAAAGGTTTGTGATGACTTAGACTTCAAGGGATTGATGATGGTAGTATAAAAAAAAAACACATTGCGTAATGGTCACATGGAAAGATCTGCTTCATGGCCAACAGAAGCTCAGTGTGGTTGGTGAAACATCACTTTGCAGCCCACTGATGGTTAAAGGTAGGGGTGGGGTTCAATTAATATTCACCCCTTTTTAAAGAATTTTTATGTGTTTGAAAAACATGAATAGAAAAGCTTTTAAGAAAAAATGTAATATAATGTATGAAATGTGACAAGTTCTAGTTTCTGAAATGTGTCTATATTAGTAATCTGACTAACACCTAGACAGGTCTGCAGTAACCTGATGAATCTTAAGAGTTAAGATGGTTTGAGGTCAGTTTATAGCTATGGGAGTAAAAATATCCACAATGTTTTAGATTTCTAAATCAAAAGCATTTGCACAAATGGCTGTATGACATCAGAAAAAAATGCATGTTTGGCTTCACACTGTCTTTGGTAATCTTGCCAAGGTTGATTAACTGTTGTGCTTCATTTCTTTACAAATACGTATAGCCTGCTGGGCTGTAGGATCTGCATTAAATTCCATATTCACAGAGGCAATTTTTTTTGTAAGTTGCTACAGTCAATGTTCCACATGACTGATCTGTATGTAACTACCACTAATCCCTCACTGGGCCCGTGGATTACTAGCTTTGCCTTTGCCCTTGTGTGCACTCCCAAATGGGGAAAAAAGTCAGCCAGCTTTAGCAACCGACTACACAGTCAACAGAGAAAAGCTGGGAGGGAGGGTTCATGGGAATCCCAAGAAGAAGCTAGAGGTCTCAAGGTGTGTGTGTGTGCATGTGTGTGTGTGTGTGTGTGTGTGTGTGTGTGTGTGTGTGTGTGTGTGTGGATGGATGACTGTCTAGCGCAGAGCGAGTCAAATCGGTGGCGTTGGTTTACTTTTAGCGGGGCCCCCCAGTCGTCCAGCTTTGGCTGTCTCAGCACGGTGCCGCAGTCAGCATTGTTGCATATTTAATGTCCTGATGAGAGCTTCCACCTGCTGACACAGGCAAAGTGACAGAACAATACCCGCCCCACCTCACACGCCCCCACCCCCATACACACATACACACAGAGGCCCTGAACACCATCATCAATCCAGCCTTCGCCTTGCCTCATCTCACACGCTCACTCGCCACAACTCCCTCTGCTCCGATCCCACTTCAGTCTACGCTGCTCTCTCGTTTCCCTTTTTTCACTCGCCCCCACCCCCCAACCCGCATCTCCTCTATCACGCCCTCACTACTGTGCCCTTCTATCTTTGAATTCTCCCACAGTACAACGACCTTTCCTGCTGCTTCTTAAAAATCACTACAATAAATCCCTCCAACATAAAAACACACACGAAAACACACACACACTTGTACTTACTCACAGACACACAGTTTATAATTCTGGGGAGGGGTGTGATGCATATGTTCTCCAATGATGTGTGGAGCCTCTTCATCTGCGCCTGCTAAGATTAGAACTGTCTCTCATACTGAAGCTTAATTAGCTTTGAAACAAACACATGACTGCATGTATTGAAATGTTAAACAATTCTGCCTGGCACAAAGCTGTTCTTCTTCGTTAATGCCCCCCACCCTGCACACGCACGCATGTCCGCACACACACACACACACACACACACACACACACACACACACACACACACAAAAAACCCATTACCAATCTTCTTTTTTTCCTCTCCTTGTAAAATCACATTGGCAGGAAGTGTAATCCGACTCCCACACAGGCACAGCACCCCGGGGTGTACACCTGACCAGGGCCAAATTACTGCACTGAAACTGGCCCAAATAACACCTAAACAGGGACAGGTAAATCTTAAGTAGGCCACATACAGTATTTATATACCAAGTAGGCCAAAATCCATACAGTAAAACCTGACATGATTGTTATACATGCTCCCAAACCACACCCGGATTTGTCACTGTTCCAGCACACACACACACACACACACACACACACACACACACACACACACATATACTGTGCCTCCCACAGATACTTAATCAGAGCTAAAGAATTATTACACAAAAATCTATGTGTCCAGCTGGCTCAGCAGCCTGAGACAGACATCATGCAGGCTCACACTGTGGGTTTGACTCGTCATAAGTCTTTTTCTTTCTCCCGCCACGTTCCCCTTTCTTGGCTGTCTTGTAAATGCCATAAGACATAAACTTTCCCTCGCTGCTGAGAAGGTGACAGAACAATCCAACCAAGAACCTGAAGGAGAGGTGAAAATTAACACTTCTAGTTTCAAATCTCTAGAAGCAGGCCAACAAGTTAAGGCCAGCTTCAGACAGCATGACTGCACGCAGGCGTCTAAGCGCAGTAATCTGTTAGAGAGGCCTGCAGCCAGTCTCTTCTTCTTCCTCTTTCTGACCATACTCTCAGGCCCATGCTATCCATTAGCAAGCATTTAATCAGTGCACCATTTACTGGAAACTGCTGTCTGAATGTGGTGTGGGTATGCCTGCATGTGTGTCATTTTGTAGCATTAGCAAATTCACAGTTTAATCCAAAAGCCTGATACTGTATTCCAAAAGAAAACAATACGGAGTTCTTAAAATCATCACATGATCACAGGAGATAGGAAAAAACATTCACTTTTCCACAAATAAAATTAGAATGAAAGAGATGTCTGAAAACCTATTACCGCCGAGTGGAAACTGTTGACCGGAGTTGCAGCTGCATTTACACTTTTTCACTGTATGCATTGCTCTGCATCACCAAGCTTACTGGACTCAGCTGGGCCAAAAATGTTCACATACCTTGCACATGATCATGAAGCATACAGAGATAGATTATCTACAGCTAAGATGTGGAACTAAAGCAAAATCTTCTCCATTGTGGTGGATTTAAAGTTTAAAGTTTCTTTCAGGTTGCTGCGCTGCAATTTCTCCTGACCTGGACATACAATACTTCTTTACATTCCATAGTTGCTCTTGTTCATATGGGCATATAAAGAAGTATGTCCCCCAAGCAGGCCACTGTCCTTGGTAGTGCATCAGGCCTCACACCTCCTCTTTGCTGCCAGCCCAACACACTCGTCAGTGGGAAGGAAAAAAATGTTGAATCAGGAACCACACTGACCACTGAACGCATATATGACCCCCACAAATGGCACAAGCTACAGGGTTAACTCCTCCCATCCCAGCAGACTTCATTCAAGAGTTTATATGAATATATGCTAATGTGCCAACTTTTCCCTGTGTTAAAAGAAGGAGCTTTTTCTTCTGAGCTGTGGACCAAAGCAGGACTAAAAAATTCAAACTAGATTTAACAAAGAAATCCATGCAGATAATTTTTTGTCATAAAAAAACCACCTACAACTGCCACCAAGAAGTCACTATCAACATTTAAAATGACCCCCCACCCCCACCGTCCAACTGTAAGAATACAGTTGTAATAATAAGCCGCTATGTCTGGCCACCATGTGACCACTCAGTGCTGAAATACTGTACATTATGAAGTGATTTTTCTCAAACAAATATACACACATAAATTCAGACACAGCATGCAATTCACCTTGAGTGTCACACTTAGAGGTTCAGTGCGGCGGGGTGAGGGAGTTAGAGAATGAAGGAAAATAAGGGAGATGTTGCACTTACCTAAAGGCAGATGTTGGCTAGAAGCCCTCCCCCCAACACACACACACACACACACACACACACGCATGGATACATATCCCCACCCACCTCCCCCACCCCACACCCTAGTCCCATCGTCTCTTGCTTCAGCTGGGACGATGCGCCAAAGAGAAGAAGCAGTAAAGCAAAAGCACAGAAGAAAAGGAGAGTAGTGGAAGAAGTGCTTCGCTCTCTTCCCTCAGTCTGTGTCCCAGGTGCTGCCTCTGCAGTGTGTGTGTGTGTGTGTGTGTGTGTGTGTGTGTGTGTGTGTGTGTAGGTGAGTGAGTGTGTGTGTTTCGCCACACACTCACTCTCTCTCTCTAACATCCTCACTCTGGTGCTCTCTCTCTCGCCCTCTCCTCTCTTTATAATCTCTCCCTCTTCCTCACGCTGAAAACTTTTAGTCTGGCGCACAGCTGCTCGTCCCACCGGCTCCTCCACCACTGACAGCCATTCCCCTTTTTTTCCCCTCACCCCCATTCATGTGTTTCTCTCTCTCTCTCTCTCTCTCTCTCTCTCTCTCTCCCTCTATCACACTCACACACATTGTCCCATGCAGTCTATAGGCTGCCATGCAATGCGGTCAACCCCTGACTGCCCACTCCCACTCTAAATAGCATGTGCTCTCGTTCTCTCTCTTTTTTTTCTTCTCTCCTACTCACATGTGCTCTCTTGCACCCTCCTACCTCTCTTCCAGTCAAACTACAGTAGTGTTGCACTTCCATGCTGAGCAGACGGTGATAGTGATGATGAGGTTTGAATGACACGTGGACAAAGTGGGGAGAAGGGGAGGGGAAGAAAGCATAGCAGATTAAATGAATCCCGATATATGTTGTGTGTCAATCTATAAATGTATATCAGAGTGCATACACTTGTCTTGTATGTGTCTTCAATTGTCCTTGTTGCTCCAGTGAATCCTATTCACCTGAGACCCCCTCCCACAAACACACACTCCCCACCCACTCACCCACCAGCACACACTACCTGCCCTCTCCCATTAGCCTCAGCCCCTGATCCATAACCAACCAACCAAACAACCAACCTCCCTCTCCTACACACATACAAGCACACTTTCCCCTGCCCCCCACCTCCATCTTCTTTCCCTTCCCCCTTCCTCCACCCTCCCCATCCTCTCAGAGATCAATACCAATTTATAGGCAAATGCACAAAGGCTGAGTCGAGCTTTTAATGAATTGAACCATTGCTAACGTCAGGCATCTAATGAAGGCTCTGAGAGAGGCGTTAAGAAAACCTATGGTGTGAGCAGGAGGAAGTGTGTAAGGGTTATTGGGAGTGTGTGTGTGTGTATGCGCATAACTGTGTGTTTTTGGATTACAGCTGTTACTGTAATTTCCAACCAAGCTTCCCATTAATTTGACTAAAATGAGGCAAGTTGGAGGATAAACTGAGCGTCATAACAAATGGGGAACGAGCATCGTCCTCCAGCCACAAAACAAAAAACAAGAATTTGTGATAAGGAAGAAAAAAAATATCAGGAAGTCTCTTTGTCTTTTCTCTGTCAGTCTTCCAGCTTTAATGACAATTAGAACTAATCAAATCTCCATGAAAGCTTGCATTAAGACAAACTGTTGACACAGCACAACATTCTCCACAATATTGTACCTGGCAACATACTGTAAGGGACAAAAGACACATTTCTCTATGAGAGTCCTTCTACATTGAAGTGGAAAATGGATATTTTGTAAAAGCATACATTTTCCACTTGTGTTTGCACCTAACCACTCAAATATTGTATATTGCTTTTCCATGCTACATAATCTGACTCTTGTGTCTTGTCCTGCACTTTGAAAACACAAATTGCCTAAGTGTATCAGCTGCAAATGCAAATGCTAGTATGTCATCTTCTATATAGCACCCCCCTCCCAGTACCCCCTTTGTGTGTTCCTACCACTGTGTAACCAGTGCCATGGGGGCTGCACACATCAGCCCTGCCCGCCCAGTAATTAAACTAAAAGTCTCTTCCATAAATCACACTCGTCTTCTCCTCTCTCATTCCTATCCTCTTTGCTCTCCTAGGGATGGAACAAAAGTTTTGTAAATCATCAGCTAGGGCTGGTAAATGAGAGGGAGTTAGTCCACTCCATCTCAGCCTGAGACACAGACACATTATGAAGAATTAATCTACCTATGCTCTCTGGCATCTATGCCATCACAGTCACAATATTCCAGGTGGGAATTACAGTTCTCCAGGGAGAACTAGCTAACTCCTGTAGATCGCAAGTTATGGACAGTGTGTAATGTGCACTCTTGCTGCACAGGACTTCTGTTGAAACAGGGTCAAGTATTGGAAACACTTTTCATGCTTACAAATGAATTTGAAAGAAGTACTACAAACCTCTCTCTTTTTGTACACTCTTAACATTCAGAGTCTTTGCAGTTAAGCTAACACACTGTAAAGTTAAGTTTCAAACAGGCTCCTGTTCATAACAAGTGGAGAACAGACAGATTCCCTTCAGACAGCTGTAAGTTTGCCAAAGCAGGTAAAGCCACACAAGTGCTCTCCTAGAGGGATGGGCTAGGATACCCAACACTTCACCACCTCCAGCAATACACCATGACGCCCGTCAGTGCTCTGGACGCTTGACAGACAGCTGACCACTGCTGATCTCCCTGGTATCTGCTAACTGGGTAAAATTAGCCTGGACAGCAGCAGCAGAGATAGACAGAGAAGGACAGACTGGAGGCGAAGGAGGGGGATTGATAGAGAAGGATGGGAGCATATGCAGGACACTTTTAGAGCCTTGCTCCTACTTTAAACCTCTCTTGCACCTTCTCTCTGGAGAGTGACACATGTGTGTGTGTATGCCTCGTCTATAGATAGAGCTGAGGCCCTGTGTAGATGGCCGTACCATCACTGGGGCATAAAACACATTGATGGAACTGATAAAACTCACCTGTGCTGCACCATGTTTAATGCTATGTATTATGTTTTCCTGCTGCCATATGGAAATGTAGTGGCTCATATGCTCCGTGAAATGCAGTGGAATATTTACAAAAACAGAAAAAAATTAACTCAGTGGTGGTGTGGTGAAGAATATGGACACTCATGTGATGCTACGACACTTGCATCATGTAGATCCTCACACTGTGATAAATCTGAGTAAACTACCATAAAATAAAAAAGATACTTCATAACTTACTGTGCATTGTGTAAATTCATATCTCAGAAAACGAGACTGTGTTATTTCCAGTTTTCATTCTAAACAGTTTCCACTGAGTGTAAACTACCTGCTTCATCCCTCCAGAATGTAGAGCCTCAGAGATAACCCTTGACCTTTCAACCCATGCCAACATGCTACATGTTGTAATGCTTCCCGTGCTACCACCATTCTAAAAAACAGTGCTGTGATAAATAAATAAGAAGATTCTTTCCAACTCACTCACTCCCAGTCTGTCTTTTTTTTTTCCTTTCAAACCAGCAGCTAAAAAACTGTAATGTGTGAGAAACAACAACAAAAACACTTATTTTAGAAATATCTAAACACACACTGAGGCACTTCAGCACCTACCGTAGTAAGAGTGATCCAGATGGGGATAGTGGCCCATGCGGACTGAAGCAGTCGCTGCAGGCGGAGTCTCGCCTCCCTGGGAGCTGAATCAGCGATGGAGAGTTTAAGGATGCGGAGAGGAGAAGAGGAGGAGGAGGAGAAAAGGAGTAATGAAGAGAGAGGAGAGGAGAGAAAAGAAGAAGAAGAGGGTCATGGGACTCTCTCTCTCTCATTGCTGGATAAAAAAGGAGGAGGGGGAAAAAAACAGGCAGATCAAAAAAAAAACACATGCATGTAGAAATGAGAGCAAAAATAGTGGCCATAAAAGAAAACCATAGAGGTTTGTGTAAGAGGATTCGATTTTGAAGTGATGACTGGGCAGTGAAATGCGTCAGTCAGCAGCTGCCTGTCTCTGCGCACCACACCAGGCCATGTAAAGTTAGAAGGAAGACAGCTGATCAGACTACCAGAGAAGGAGATGGAGAGAGATAGTGAGTGCTGACAGAGCTGAAGGACAAATCGGGAAGAGGGACAGGGGGAGGGAGGGGTTGAGAGAGTGAAAAGAGCGGGAGTAAAGAGAGACAGCGGGCAAGGAAAATAACGTGAAGAATAAAATAAAATAAAGGGAATGAAGGAAGGATCGGAAGGAAGAGAAGGAAAAGAGAAGAAGAAGAAAACCAGAAATAAGACAAACCAAAGCAAAGGGAAAATGGGTAAAGATGAGGTGTATGGAAGACAAAAAGAAAAGGAAAAAATGAAAGAAGAAAGGGAAAAATGGTCGAGGAATAGAAGTAAAGAGGGAAGGAAAATATAACACAGAAGGTGCTACGTTTGGAGGAGGGAAAACAAAAACTGAAAAACAAAAAAGAGTGGTAAAAACGAGCAGCAGAATGGGGAGCTTTTAAAAGTAAACTTAATTATTTCTTACTCTTTTTTGTCTTTCATGTCCTTTTGCTCCCATATTCCACTCAGTCACTTTCCAGATACGCCGTCCAGGGGTTGGTAAAAGCAAGTCCTTCAAAATAAAAGGATCAAAGAATGACTATCAAAAAAAAAAAAAATTTAGAAATCAAATTTTTTGAGTAAAGGAAAAAAAAGGGGTTTAATGATGAAAAGTCATCTGATACCGCTTTCAAGCAGTGTTTTGTACGTGGACTTTTTTTTTCAATATGGGTGTCAAAAATAGTCAAAAGAACATCAGAATAGATACACTGTGAGTGGGGGAAAAAGCAGCATAATCAGAGGAAGCCCCCACAGCCCCACAGTTTTTATACCAAGGTAAGAACCAGAGATGCACACCCCTCTGTCAGCCCACCCGCACTGGCAAGATCCACGGCCTTATTTAGTGAAGCATGGCAAAAAATAGCCTCCCAAGTGCTATTCAGAGGTGTGGAGGATGGGGTGGGGGTGTCTGTATAGAGAGGGTGGGTAGGAGAATAAGAGTGACGAGATGGGGAAGACTTGGAGATGAGGAAGGTTGGGTTAGTGGCGGTGGTAATGTAGTTGCTTTCAATCATTTTATCTGCCATTCAACTAGTGTGGTCTGAGCCTGATTTACCCATCAATTCTCTCCCGTTGTCACCTACTATCCCATTGAGTCCTTTGCTCGGGATACTTCATCTGCTGTACGTACAAACTATGAGACCCATGCCTCTATAGCATGGCTGGCAGAGGGTAATTTTTTGGTATTTGTTCCATGTCTTAGGGCTATAAATCTACTCCTGAATATTTGCATATATAACATACATACAGTCAGATCCATATTTGAACACAAAGTATTGTAATGTTGATTCTGTACAATACAACAGTGGATTTTAAGTCAAAAATGTGATTGAAGTGTAAGCTTTCACATTTATTAAATTTTTTATCCTCAGCTTTGGCTATATAACCCCAAAATTTACTCTTTTGAAGAAGCTCACAAAGTTTACAAAAAATTTGTAGGTTTTTAAATTAGATTAGTTAAAATTATTACTGTCCTTATTCAGTGATTGCCAAGACTTTGGAGAAGAAATTAAACAATAGCATCATCATGACCGATGATGACTTAGACCTCACAGTATTGCATTAGTGTTGTAATAACTATATATATATATATATATATATATATATATATATATATATATATATATATATTAGCCATTCTTCTTAAAGCAATATTTAGACATTGTCCCATTTTGAGAGACTCCAAAGTAATTGGACAATAATTGGACTGACAAGCAGTTTCAAGGTCAGGTGAGATCAGGCTTATCCATGATAAAGCCCATATATTGAAGGGAAATATTTTCTTGATCACCTGCTGAATTTATAATTTTGCTCTTTTACAAAGAAATGAAGTGTGCATTTTTATGGTAGTTGTATTAAAATGGACAGTAGAGAGATAGAATAGCAACCAAAATTCGAAAAAAAAACACATTACAAAAAATTTAGAAATTGATTTGGATGTCATTGAGTAATAATAAATAGTTGATCCCCTACATCTTAACCAGAATTCTGGCTCGCACAGATTGGCTGTATGCCCATGTGGCATAAAGATTAATATCAATCAATTACAGATACTCCTGATCTCGACTCATTATATGTATAAAGCACATCTGTCCACAGAATCAGTTTCTTCCATTCCAACTTCTCCATCATCATGGACAAGACCAAAGGCATCAGGGACAAGATTGTAGACCTGCACGAGGTTGGAATGGGCTACAAGATTATCAGCAAAAGCTCGATGTTCAGATTAAAACTGATTATTCAGAAATGGATCAGTCTGCAGTTCCATGCAAGTCTTGCTTTATGGGGTGAGGATGATCATGAGATCAGCCAAGGTGAATCAGCTAAAACTTTTTATACCTTGTACCTATACACCAGTTTGTCTGTTACTGTCATTTTACACAGGACAGGGAGTACTTTTTTGTACCTTTGTAGTTGGTACCTTGTAGATACCAGTCTTGAATCATAAAAAAAGAGATTAATGTTCCCTTTACAGTTCAAAAACAAATACTTGGAATGAGGTAACCCTTAACATATTTTGTAAATTTCTGTTAATATTTATTCTTGGAACACTTGGAAATGGTCTGGAATTTGTACAGCACTCAGATCTACACCTTCAGCAAACAAACCACCAATTAACTTAGCATAACTTAACATAGCATAGCATTGGACTGTGGGAGAAACCTGGAGCACTCCAGAGAAAATCCATTATATAAAGGCAGAACAAACACCCCAGGAAGAGTCAAAGGCATGCTTCCTGTTTAACTTAAATAAACAATAAAACAGTAAATAACAATAAAACTCATAAAACTAGGCAAAAACCTTTACCTATTTTACCTAGTTTCTTTTTCTTGTCTCCTGATATTGCACATTAACATCCAGAAGAAATGTACTTTTTACTGTCTGGAAACATGGATATACCTAGTGGCCCTCAAAAAATTACACATAGTTGTGGGTGCATTAATCAAGGGATAGAAAGTGCCTGTTACTATCCCCCACTATTGTTTGGTTTCTCAGCAATAACAATTTTTTATTTTTTTAAAATCAATTTTACTTTAATCAAAAGCAAAATAGAAACATTGAATAAATAGTCCTGTAGAGAATATCTGTATCATGAGCATACTTTTTTCCCTCAAACACTCAGTTAAGGATGTCATAGCCATAGGTGAACTATTGTGATTTTAACCATCTAAGTCCTCATCCCCAACCTTAGTTCAGAACCCAAACCAGAAAATTAAAAGAAAATTAAATAGTTTCTGATGCATGCCAGTTAGAAGGTTATTTATATTTCAGTTTCATTTCAGCTGCATCTTAGACATTGAGGGGTTTTTTTTATTAATTTTTTTTTGGGGGGGGGGGGACACTGTTGGCTGGCAGTCGGGTCCTCATCTTGCATTTGTCCCCTAAATTTTCATATCAATCTAATTTTCATGCAGTCATAGTAATTTTTTACACCTCATACACTCACACATTCCAACACGTGTAGCCAACATTTCACCTTCCAAATGAGCGGGGAGGGGGCAGACGGGCGAGTCTTTCTATACTCCTATTTCCTACACCTGGCCTGGGGCGGCTGTTGGCTAGTGTTTCGGGGCTCAGGCTGACTGGGGGACGGCTGCCAGCTCTGGGGGCATTCATCCGGGTGCGTGTGTTTATGTGCGTGTGCATGTGTGAATGTATGGTTATTTCTGGGTCTGGGGTTTGCTGTGTCTCTGGCCCAATTGGACATGTTAGCTCCTCACTGGTCTTTGCTATGCACCTGGGAGGTGGGCACTTGGTGGTTCTGGGGCACGTGGCTGGGTGTTTTGGTGGCTCTGCCTGGTGCCAGGCGGTTCCCGGTTGCCTGGGGCCCCGCCCTTGGCTCGTGCTGGGGTGACCGGCCTCTGACAGGTTCGGTTGCCTGTTGTCTGTCATTCTCTGGTACTCTCTGGGGCACTTGCCCTTTGGCCCTGGGGACTCCAGCTGGGACCTCCCTCCTCCTTCTTCAAGGTTGGGCACATGGTTATCATTCACACACACACAGACAACAGAACTTGTGTTCTTCTCTTTTGGGTGCTTTTTGTTGTTTTTTGTGTTCTGTTCAGATGTAGCAGCTGTTGACAGTAGCTGCTGTCTATCATTTCTTCTGCCCCTTCCAGCCTGTTGGCTCTGATGCTGTTGAGCCATGCTATTAAAACATGTAAATCAAGGAACAAAGAAGGAAAATGAAAGAAAAAGACAAGCCTACAATGGAGCTTCTCTTGGCACAGCCAAGGTGGTTGGCACAGCAGTGCATGCAGACAAAAATTTTGCTTGCTTAATCTGCCGGACAAGACATGTTTAAAAAAGAAAAAAAAGAGAAAAAAAGAATGTAACATCTGTCACCTGATTGCCAAGACTTGTGAGAATAATTTTTTAAAAAGAGCAAATATTGATAGCGTAGGATTAAGGTTTTAGTTAGGGTCATCACCAAGATGATTTAAATCTAAGAGGGTTAAGGGGTTTAAGAAAACATGGCATTTGTAACTCAGCATCACTGATACAACCCATTCATGTTTTGTGATCTGCTGGCTCTAATGGCACACTGATATTTGTGGCTCTTTGTAAATGTTTTGCCATTCATTAACCTGATTGTCAAGAATTTGATTCAGAACTTAATGTCTTACTCAGAATGAATTGCAACCATTAACTTTTTAATCAAGCGGTGATAGTCATCTCAGCACGTTTATTTGTGAAGTACTTTAGCTTGACACTATAACCTATAAAAGCTATAAAAGCTATATTCTAGGCTGTCACATGGCTGGATCTTTCCCTCAAGAGCTCATGATATATTGGCCAAGCATCATTACACAGGTTATGTACCAGAGCTTTTTTTTTTTTTTTGGTCAAGACTTGTGAAAAGGACACAAGGGACTATACAAAATCAACCTTAATCAGAATATTAATGCAAAATAAACAAGAGCTGGATAATCAAGATCAAGATCCTAAAGAATGAGAACATCAAACAATAAATTAACTGAGAACAAAACAGAGCATCAAATAATAATTCACAACTCCCAGACCCAGAACCATGACAGAATGATAGAAGCTAGAGCAGAATGGTAATACATCAACATTTTGTCTGACTGTAGCTTTTCTGTTATTGTTATACATGGAGTATAGTATAATATGCACATATGTTATGTAAAAATAAGTGCTTCATTGATTCATTTATTTCTTTATTAACTCTAAGTGTGAGAGTTGTAATGCACTGACAAAGTGTACTCTGTGATTTTAATGAAAATGTTTATTGTGTTTCTTCTCTGTTGGTTTACCAGTACATGTATTGTCTTTAAAGGGTTCCCCTTTAAAGTCGACAAGCTTCAACACTAGAGAAAACCTTCTTAAGCCTGAGATCCCCTATGTTCATCCCCTTGTCACCACCCCCTGCTGAATCTCCCTACTGTATTTTTAGCCCTGCCAAATAAAGAGGCACAGGGCCCTCCACTGACAAACCGGAAACCAAGCTATCAGACATGCACTGTCCCCTTCCTGAAATACCACTAGCTGTAGTCACAGCGCCCTACCCCAGTCCTCAGTGCTTGGGACTGCATCACAGTTAGAGGTGCTCACTCTGTGTGTCTCTGATCCTACAGAGTCTCATGGGAGGCAAAAGTATCTGTGAAGGAAGCGGCTAAGAGACATAGCGAGATGGTGAGAGAGAAAAAGAGAGAGGGAGAGAATGAAGGGACCTGGGAAACTGAGAGGACAGGAGAAAGGGTGAAGAGATGGGGAAAGAAAGGATATTGATTTCCACCTTAAAGAGGCAATCTCCGCTTCTCAGGAGCTCCAGGGAGTAAGCGTGCATATGTGCCTGTGTGTGTGTGTGTGTGTGTGTGTGTGATCTGTCCTGGGATCACAGCAGAGACTGAAGGCACTGGTGCACACATCAAGTGCACACACACACACACACACACACACACACACACACACACAGTTTTGGAATGTTAATGATTAAAAAAAAAAAAATTAAATGAAGAGGAGAGCAAAAGAGAAAATAACACTTTTTAACTGTGTTCCCTGGCTCCTTCAAAGGCATCCCACTGCTATTATTCTTAATCTTTTCAATCTTTTGACTTTTTATATCCTTTATTTTCTCTTTCTTTGGTTTTTTTAGTTCACACCTTCTTCTCAACTGACTTTCTTTTCTTTACTTTCATCAAACATCAACAGGACCAGTAAAAAGTTTGCACACACTTGTGTGTGCAAACTTTTGACTGGTAATGTTGATTTCACTGACTGCTGAGTGAATGGTCATAATTAGAACTACAGATACTAAGCTAACACTAAGACTACATCAATGGCACATTTTTACTAAACTGTAACTCATCTGTTGAATCATTAGTTCTGATAGTAGTAACTAGGACCTGTTTTTTGTCGCAGAAATAATTTAAACATTTGTAAACTTCTTGAACTAGAATTTGTAAGATTTCAGCAGGTTTCATCATTCAGATATTGGTGACTTTTACATATATGTTCCTTATGTCTTTATGCAGACAAGCAGAGACCATTACAGAAAGATCAACACTATACAAGTATACACACTACACTGACAAGTGATATCCAAGACGAGTTAATATGGAAGATTGTAATTCATGAGACATTTATGGTCCCATTAAGCTCCCGTCTTATCATCTGCAAGAAGAGAGAGTACCTCTCTGATCTCTGGATAAGAAATAATTATCCTCCTGTTTTGAAAAAAATATTACATCTTTGTAAATGTCACTTCTTTGTCTATTTAACTTTGGTAATTTAACTTTACCCCATCTCTGCCTCAAGGCTGTCTCCTTGGGCAGTGCTGCACCACTTTCAGCACAGCTATTTTTTCATTGCTGAATATCATGCATCTTTGATATGCACTGGAGCTCCTCCACTGTGTCTAAACAGACATTTTAGTCTTTAATTTCACTCTGAGAAAGAGGATGAAGAGGGAGAGAGTGAAATTGGTCATGCACAAATTGTGTGGGTGAGCCCATCGTTGGTGGGCCTCATAGAAGATGTTGTTTGATTTTTGAATAAACTTTAGTAGGATACCCAGCTCTCAATGCATGTGATGCTCCTCAACATGAAGATTGGGTCCATTTCACTCACAAGGTAGTGTTTGGTCTCTGCTCAAGTTTGATGTCCATGGTGAAATTGTATATCAAGGAGGGCAGGATGGAATTTCCAGGGCTGTTCTTTAAATAATCATTTAAATCAGGTATACAGTACCAGTCAACAGTTTGGAATGGGTGTGTCCAAACTTTTGACAGATACTGGAACTTATTCATACCTTAAATATGACTAAAAATTGTCACAGCTACATGCTAACTGATCCTCAAAGATCTACTAGCTTGCCATGAGGGTTCACATAGTGTGATTGACTGTTGTCACTTTGTCAACCATGTCAGCAAACATACATGTCCAAATGTCAGGCACTTCCATCATCATGTATCAACACACTATGAAAGAGTTCTGCCTAAATGAAAGGATGTCACATCTAATAATTCAAAAGAGCACAAAAATGTGAAAGAATTTTACAAATAAAGGCAATCCAACACAAATAAATATAATTAAGAAATATGCTTACCGATTTTTTTCAGTTCAAGCTGCAAAATTCAGTAATATTTGCTTTTTGCTCAAAAGTTTGTTTTCAAATGCCAGATTTATACATGAAGATCACATGGTGTGTGGATTGGATAATTCGTGTGTGGAGTTACAAAAATCATTTAGGTGCTGGTGGAAATCTCTGAAGTCTGGTAATTCAGCTCATTACATTACCTTGTAGGAGTTTTTTTTCTTTTATTAAAATATTTTAGAATTCTATTTGGTATTATTCACCACTAACTCACTGTGTTTTACAAAGAATATAACAGTTTAATGACAGCTTTTGCATTGTCCCTGTATTGACAAAAAAACAGGCTTGTTCACTCCATCTGTCTTCATGTAACAACAATTTAAAACATTAAATAAAAACTTATTTTTGTCATGCATTTTTTTCATAATTAATGAGATGGTCTCTAGAAAATGATAGACTTGAAGTCTGCCTATTCTACTTTTCCTTATTTTCTGTCATGATTTTATATTAAACATGTCCAAACTTTCAAATAATAAGGTGTGTGCACAGGTAATCCTTGTGAGTCTCAGGCTTCAGACTCTGAACAGTTAGTTTTTTCTACACTGGATTATTTTGATGTCAGAGAGAGTGGATAGCCCTAACATGGTCACACGGGGCACACAACTCTGGCTGTGAGCACAGAAGCCCATTCAACTGCTATTCACACTTTATGTTTATAAAGGGCAGCCAATCAAAAGAAAACTGATTTAAAGGGAGAGTGGCCTTAAAGGTAAGGAAATAAAATTGTTAGTTTCAACATCAGATGAAGGCCAGCCATAAGATAAAGCGACTGAGTGGATTATGTTGAAGTGTGATTATGCAAGGCTACTCTAGTAGAGTCCCAAAATGAAAATATAGAACTACAGCCTTAAAACTACAGCTAGTTGTTGGCCTTTTTGAGGCTTTTTCTATGTGACAGTTTTTTAAGGCACAACAAACAAATGCACACCATAATGTATTCATGTTTTCATTCAGTTTGGCCTTTGAATAACATATTTTTCTTTATAAGGTATTGCATCTTAAATTCATCTTGTTAAAGAAAGACACATTTGAGCAAAAAATTATATATTATAATTTATATATATATATATATATATATATATATATATATATATATATATATATATATATATATATATATATATATATATATATATATATTATACAATACATTATAAAATCTCCTTTATGGAGGCTGTTTTCTTGTGGTTTCTGAATGTTTTAGTGCTTCTTTCCTGTGAAGTGTTTGTCTTTGTGTGATTTTGTGACTGGGTTAGCATTTGTTGAATTAGATTACATTGTTAATGTCTGAATGTACCATTGCTTACAGAGTGAATGTAAAAATTCAAATACAATTAAAAATTCAAAAACAATGAATAATATAGCTTCATCAACTGCACAAAAGAATAAAACAATTAAATGTGGATTATTAAACATTAGGTCTCTCTCTTCCAAGTCCCTGTTAGTAAATGATTTAATAACTGATCAACATATTGATTTATTGTGCCTTACAGAAACCTGGTTACAGCAGGATGAATATGTTAGTTTAAATGAATCAACACCCCCGAGTCACACTAACTGTCAGAACGCTCGAAGCACAGGTCGAGGAGGAGGAGTAGCAGCAATCTTCAATTCCAGCTTACTAATTAATCAAAGACTCAGACAGAGTTTTAATTCTTTTGAAAGCCTGACTTTTAGTCTTGCCCACCCTAATTGGGAAATTCAAAAACCTGTTTTATTTGTTATTATCTATCGTCCACCTGGTCCTTACTCAGAGTTTCTGTCTGATTTCTCAGACTTTTTATCTAATTTAGTGCTCAGTTCAGATAAAATCATTATAGTGGGTGATTTTAACATCCATGTACATGCTGAAAATTACAGCCTCAACACTGCATTTAATCTATTATTAGATTCAATTGGCTTCTCTCAAAATGTAAAGGAGCCCACCCACCACTTTAATCATACTCTGGATCTTGTCCTGACATATGGCATAGAAACTGAAGACCTAACAGTGTTCCCTGAAAGCCCCCTCCTGTCTGATCATTTCTTAGTAACATTTACATTTACTTTAATGGATTACACAGCAGTGGGGAATAAGTTTTATTACAGTAGGAGTCTTTCTGAAAGTGCTGTAACTAAGTTTAAGGATCTAATTCCTTCATTATTATGCTCTTCAGTGCCATGTGCCAACACAGTGCAGAGCAGCTACCTAAACTCTGCTCCCACTGAGGTAGATTATCTCATCAATAGTTTTACATCCTCACTGCGTACGACTTTGGATACTGTGGCTCCTCTGAAAAGGAAAGCCTCAAATCAGAAGTGCCTGACTCCGTGGTATAATTCACAAACGCGCAGCTTAAAGCAGATAACCCGTAAGCTGGAGAGGGAATGGCGTCTCACTAAAGTAGAAGATGCTCATTTAGCCTGGAAAAAGAGTTTGTTGCTCTATAAAAAAGCCCTCCGTAAAGCTAGGACATCTTACTATTCATCATTAATTGAAGAAAATAAGAACAACCCCAGGTTTCTTTTCAGCACTGTAGCCAGGCTGACAAAGAGTCAGAGCTCTGTAGAGCCGAGTATTCCTTTCACTTTAACTAGTAATGACTTCATGGATTTCTTTACAAATAAAATTTTAGACATTAGAGAAAAAATTATTCAAAACCATCTCCAAGATTTATCTTCATGTTCGGCTGCTTTCAGCACTGCTGGTATTTGTTTAGACTCTTTCGCTCCAGTTGATCTTTTGGAGTTAACTTCAATAGTTACTTCCTCCAAACCATCAACATGTTTATTAGATCCCATTCCTACTAGACTGTTCAAAGAAGTCTTTCCAATTATTGATGCTTCAATTTTAAAAATGAACAATCTGTCTTTATTAGTTGGCTATGTACCACAGGCCTTCAAGGTGGCTGTAATTAAACCGCTACTTAAAAAGCCATCACTTGACCCAGCTGTCTTAGCTAATTATAGGCCAATCTCCAACCTTCCTTTTCTCTCCAAAATCCTTGAAAGAGTAGTTGTAAAACAGCTAACTGATCATCTGCAGAGGAACGGTTTATTTGAAGAGTTTCAGTCAGGTTTCAGAATTCACCACAGTACAGAAACAGCATTAGTGAAGGTTACAAATGATCTTCTTACAGCCTCTGACAGTGGACTCATCTCTGTGCTTGTCCTGTTGGACCTCAGTGCAGCTTTTGATACTGTTGACCATAACATTTTATTACAGAGATTAGAGCATGCCATAGGTATTAAAGGTACTGCACTGCAGTGGTTTGAATCATATTTATCAAATAGACTCCAATTTGTTCATGTAAATGGGGAGTCGTCTTCACACACTAAGGTTAATTATGGAGTTCCACAGGGTTCTGTGCTAGGTCCAATTTTATTTACATTGTACATGCTTCCCTTAGGCAGTATTATTAGAAAGCATTGCATCAATTTTCATTGTTATGCAGATGATACTCAGCTTTATCTATCCATGAAGCCAGATGATACACATCAATTAGTTAAACTGCAGGAATGTCTTAAAGACATAAAGGCCTGGATGACCTCTAATTTCCTGCTTCTAAATTCAGATAAAACTGAAGTTCTTGTACTCGGCCCCACAAATCTTAGAAACATGGTGTCAAACCAGATACTTACTCTGGATGGCATTACTTTGGCCTCCAGTAACACTGTGAGAAATCTTGGAGTCATTTTTGACCAGGATATGTCCTTCAATGCACATATTAAACAAATACGTAGGACCGCTTTTTTACATTTGCGCAATATTTATAAAATTAGAAACATCCTTTCTCAGACTGATGCTGAAAAGTTAATCCATGCATTTATTATTTCTAGGCTGGACTACTGTAATTCATTATTATCAGGCTGTCCTAAAAGCTCCCTGAAAAGCCTTCAGCTGATCCAAAATGCTGCAGCTAGAGTACTGACAGGGACTAGAAAGAGAGAGCATATTTCTCCCATATTGGCTTCTCTTCATTGGCTCCCTGTTAAATCTAGAGTAGAATTTAAAATCCTTCTCCTAACATACAAGGTCTTGAATAATCAGGCCCCATCTTATCTCAAAGACCTTATAGTACCATATCACCCCAATAGAGCACTTCGTTCTCAGACTGCTGGCTTACTTGTGGTTCCTAGGATACTTAAAAGTAGAATGGGAGGCAGAGCCTTCAGCTTTCAGGCCCCTCTTCTGTGGAACCAGCTCCCAGCTTGGATTCGGGAGACAGACACCCTCTCTATTTTCAAGATTAGGCTTAAAACTTTCCTTTATGATCAAGCTTATAGTTAGGGCTGGATCAGATGACCCTGAACCACCCCTTAGTTATGCTGCTATAGGCCTAGGCTGCTGAGGGGGGTCCCATAATGCACTGTTTCTTCTCATTCACCTTTATTTACTTGTTTATACTTCACTCTGTATTTAATCATTATTATTATTATCTCTGGCTCTCTTCCACAGCATGTCTTTTGTCCTGTCTCTCTCCCCTCAGCCCCAACCGGTCGCAGCAGATGACTGCCCCTCCCTGAGCCTGGTTCTGCTGGAGGTTTCTTCCTGTTAAAAGGGAGTTTTTCCTTTCCACCGTTGCCAAGTGCTTGCTCATAGGGGGTCGTTTTGACTGTTGGGTTTTCTCTGTGATTATTGTAGGGTCTTTACCCACAATACAAAGTGCCTTGAGGCGACTGTTTGTTGGGATTTGGTGCTATATAAATAAAATTGAATTGAAAATTGAACTGAATTGAATAGAATGAAGTGCGTATATAAGCACTTCGTTCTAGTCATACCTGCAGTGCTGCATGTGTGTGCGCTGATCTGCGTGTTTGTGAGTCCCAGAGTGTCAACTTGCACTTTAGAGTCTGTACACTCATCTGATCTGGCTTGGTGAGCCGACAGAATAATAAGGTTGTGTTGTAGGACAAAAAAACAATAAGCTCCTTCAAACTCTGTCTTTGACGGGGCAGTCCCATCTGAGACAAACTGCAACCACCAAGACAAAACACCAAAATATTTCCTTGTTTTTTTTTGTTGTTTTTTTTATCCTGTTTTTCCTCTTCCTTCTCCTTTCTGTATGATGCAGTTAAAGTTCCCAGGAGACCATTACTTTAGCTGGCATGTGAAATGGCCTAGGAGATGAATGCTTTTTCTGCATTACCTGGTGGCAGGGGAGAAGCAATGGATACAGTGCACAGATCCTGCAGACACTTTTTAATCTGGGAGAGAGAACTCTCTGATCCAAGCTAGTGGCAGGATTGAAAAAAAAAGGGAAATGTGAAAAGAGTGGGCCAGAAGGCAAAAAAAAAAAAGAGAAAGAAGGAAGGAAGGATAACAGAGTACAATGTGAGATTGTATTTTTAATTAGTGTAACAAGAGAAAAAAGTTAAATGTCTGATTTTGGATAATACTTCACCACAGGGAAGGTTTTCAATCTAATGAAAAGACTGACTTTCTATTTGGCTCTAACACTAATTGTGGTTGACTGAATAGATCAGCCACTTATCCCAAACAGTGGACTAAAACATAGGTGGGGGGCCACTGCCCATAAACAACATTTAGCTCACAGTCCATGTCCACACTAAGGAGTTGGAGCCAGAGGAAGCAGATGCTCTCAGAGGTCAATGAGCAATTCAATCTGTAAAGTTGGAAAATGCAAATAAAACACCACATAGATTAAAGGATCCAGCCCATAGTGTCTTTTGCTGCCACAGTAGAGCAGCCAGTGACCTTGAGCATTTTAAAGTTCAAACTAAATTAAAATATCTCACTGATGTAAAAAAAAAAAATAAAAATACCCCTTCAAAAGAGATGTACCTTCAGCTTTCAAGCCAATGGTGGTACAGGCCACTATCTAATTAATATTCAATGCTAGAAGGTGCAGCATCAACAGATGTGCCCTATTGTAACTGGAGTGTCCATGTGGAGCTATAGACACCCCTTCAACTATTAGTTAGTAATATGAGAGGTCTTTTCATGCTGACCCTCCAAAGTTCATTGGTGAGGTTACATTTTTGTAAAACCAGGTTAGCACAGAACTTATTAGCACCCTTGAGGTTTGTATCACTTTGGAGTCCAGTCTTCAATCTCAGATGACAATGTTTTACCTCAACTGTCCCTATGATGTTTTGGTCATTGTCAGTGATGACTCCAACACTATAGTATCAGGGTTTTTTTTCTTAATTGTTCTCCAAAGCCTTGGCAATCAGGGAACAAATTTTAACTAACTTATATCTTACTGTACATGGTTAATAGAATTTTAATAGAGAACCATGAGAAAAACTAGATTCTTCCTAGCTGTGAAATGATAGTGTTAATCTCTGCAACACCAGGCCACTGACATAGATAGAGAATTAAAGTTTTCATAATGTATAAAAATATAAAAATAAATTAAACGTATATTCAAAAGAGTAAATTTTTATAATCTAAGAGTAAAATAAATATTTCAACTAACCTTGTATTTGACCAAATACATGTTGAATCCTGATGTTGCACCCATGATGACAGAAATGGATTTTTATTGTACTCTCTCTTTTTAGAGTGAAGAAACACTGTATGAGTACAACATACTGATTATGATTACCACACTTTTAAAGAAAAATTGGTGAACTGAATTGGTGGGAATGGAAAACACAAAAGGAACTGGCAGATAAAGTAATAGGTAGGTATTTTATGACCATTTTATTAAATTATAGGTCACAACTTTACAAATATCTGATACAACATTGTTAATTAATAGTTTAGCCAGGAGTCCTGCTCATAGAAGTTTTGAATGAATGCTGGGTAATTTTTATGACTGACACTTTACCACCACTGCCGTTGCTCAACCATGTTTGGAATGCTTTGTAAAATGTGAATTAGAATAACCACATTACAGTTCTCGGCTTTTTCTGCCAGATTTATGTCTTGAAGACCTTCAAGTAATTTCACCAGAGATGAATTTAACCAGTGTGTGATGTGACTTTTTTTCCTACTTGAGTCATTACCATAGACTCTATGAAAATAAAATCCTGGTCTAAAGAGTGAGGACAATGCAAAAGTGCCTTAAACCCACATTCTATCTAACGGCCACCAGGGAAAGAAGAGATGTTTGCAAAAGAGCTTATTGGATAAAGCATTATGTTCATTTTGTAAATTCTGGTCAATATTAATATCAAAAAGACATATGTTTTATGGTGTGATCAATAAGTCACTAGTCTATGAGTGTGTAGTATCAGATCTGCCCCTCACTCTTCATGAGATAGTGATGAAAAAGTGCTCAGCTTGAGGTTTTACAGTGGGATTTGGATAACCAGTGGCTGGTGATACAATGGCTACATCCATCCTGTTTTTGTAGAATATTTATAAAAAATGTTATTGTGATTTTATCCTATTAGATGTTTTTAATAATTAGCACGATATTTAGACAGTTTGCTCTTCCTGTCTAAAGCCTGTGCCTCACTGTTACGCACAAGGTGTGCTTTAGGGGTGGTCCGTAATGCCTCAGCTTTCGCAACACTTGCCACAAAAAGCCTATTCTGTTTCAAAGATCCACAAACTCCTTATAAGGGGGTTAGAGAAATGGTGATGACATAAGTCAGAGGTACCATAGTTAACATCCTTCTTGGGCCTTTGTGTTTTGCTTTGTTTGCAATTGCTTGTCAGGTTAGGGCACTAAGAACTGCTAAGTTACGTTGAGTCACCAAATCTTGTGAATTTGAAGGAATTCCCACAAAGAGAGAATGAGAAAAAGACAGAACACATTTCAGAGCATTGGCCCCTAAATATTTTGTTGGGCTTTGTGGTTGTTGTTGTTGGGATTTTCATCTCAATGAGACTGTTTACCTGGTCAAATACAGGATAAATTAATATTCAAAGCAGCTTCAACAGTTCTTTTATTTTTATAGCTGTATTCTTGAAATATGAAACTGCAGCAATTCATTTGAATGATGGGGTAAAACAAGAGACAACAACTAAGGTTACAGCTAAAAATCATTTGGAATAGTGGTCATAGTATCTATGACATTGTATTAAACTATTGGAAGGCTTAACATGGATCCGTCATCTCTGTAATCAAATAGAAAAATAATTCAGAAGTTAAAAAAAAAAAAAAAAAATCTTAAATTTCTCTTTTTTCTATTCTTCTATAGCTTTACAAAACCACTAACCACCACTTGTCTCATGATCCAGAGCATTATGTATGATATACTGTACAAAATGCCATCCATCTGCTCCAGTATCAGTTTTATGTCTATGGGCCGCGTCAATGAACCTATACTATAAAAAGTCAATGAATTTTCCATTAGGGTGTTGGCTTGGTGAGCTGTGAATGGATACCACAGACTGTTGGTGCTTTGAAGTTAAATATTAATAAGTCTAATCTGTTATTCACAGGACACAAGTGCAACAAGAAATTGCAATAGCTTGGAGTCTAGGAATCAGATCTGATCCAAAGTCAATCAAAAATAATTACAGATCCAAGCTGTCATTGACCAAAACATACCAAACAGGAAATACACCAATAGAAGTGCATGAGTTTATCTGTCGTGCCCTCTGAGGTCAAAGTTGTCATCTATGACAAGCCAAACCCTAGTCTGGTACCATAATCCTATGTTTTGGAAATAAGGCAAAAGTACCATTGTTCTTTTGGGGGGAAAGAAAATAGCTTTTTATACATGCCAGTTAGAATGATTACTTTTTCTCCCCTGACAGCCAAGACTTTGGATAACAATTAAAAAAAAAAAAAAAAAATTCTGATTGTCAGGGTCCCTTGGTGAGGAACCCAGGGTTTTAGTTTTTGTAATTTGATTATGTGTTTTGAGTTTGGCTTTTCTTTATTCCTTTTGTGGGAAATAGGTTTTGTTCTTAGTTTCTTTTTGTTTTTAATGCTTTTGTTCCTGTTGTCATTGAGTTTAATATAATCACTTTTTCAACTAATATTACCTTGCCTGTGTTTCCTGTGTCCAGTTGTTGAGTCTCCTCCAGTGTAGGTGTTCTCATGTTTTAGTTATTTCCTGTTTTTTTTTTGTCAGCCACTCATTTCATGTTCATTGTGATTGGTTATGCTTCCTTGGTTATTTACTGTGAATAATTTCAATCGTGTATGTGTGTGTGTGTGTGTTCCCATCTGTTTCCCCTTCCCTCATCATCTCTGTGTGACATATGTGTTTGATATGTGCACTGAAGTACAAAAATGACCCCAAGAGTCTTCACAGTGTTACTGAAGTTAATGCCATCCAGCGTATCTTATTAGACACCATGTTTCAAAGATTTCCAGGGCCAAGTACAATAACCTCTGATTTACTGAATTTAGAAGCAGCAAATTAGATGTCATCCAGGTTTTTATGTCTTTAAAACATTCTTGCATTTTAACTAATTGGTGTGTGTCATCTGGCTTCAGTGGTAGATAAAGATGGGTATCATCTGCATAGAAAAAAATGTATGCTATGCCAACTAATTATACTGCCTAAGAGAAGCATCTCGTAATGTAATTAGAATTCCTCCAATCACAGAACCACATGGAACTCCATAATAAACCTTATGCATGAAAAAAAAAGAAACTTTTAGATATGATTCAAACCACTGCAGTGCAGTACCTTTAATACCTAAGGAGTGTTATCATTTCTGTAATGAAATATTATGGTCAGCAGTATTAAATGCTGCACTGAGATCTAGCAGGACAAGAACAGAGATGAGCCCACTGTCAGAGGCATACGAATAGCATTTGTAACCTTCATTAATGATTTTCTGTACTGTGGTTAAATTCTGACCCTGTAATCTTCAAATAAATTCTTCCTCTGCGGATGATCAGTTAGCTATTTTACATCTACTCTTTCAAGATTTTTTGAGATTAAAGGAAAGTCAGTCATTGGTCTATAATTAGCTAATATAGCTGGGTCAAGTGATGGCGTTTTATGTAATAGTTTAAGAACTGCCACCTTAAATGCCTGTGGTACGTAGCCCATTAATAGAGAAAGATTGATTATATTTAAAATTGAAGGATTAATTAGTGCTAGGATTTCTTTGAGCAGTCATGTTGGAACGGGGTCTAAGTGTCATGGTCCCTGGCAGTGATGCCTTTTTTTGTTTCCTACCTCTGTTCCTCCCCCTTGTGTGTGGCTGTGTGTTGGTGGGCGCGGTTTTGGCTGGTGTCTCCTCCCCCTCCCTCGATCAGCTGCTCTCACCTGTGTCTGATCATCTCGTTGTCCAGCCCTACTTAAGCGGGCAGCAGGCTTCCACCCGTCGCTGGATCGTTGACTGAGAACCAGTTAGTTTCGGCCACCATCTAACGTGTTTTCACCTATGTTTCCGCTGTGACTTACCTGAGTTGTCTTTTGTACAGATTCCTCCCCAGTCGAGTGGAAGCCCACCTGGAACCCGCAGCTCCGTCACCTGCCGACGTCCACCGAACGGCCCGCTCTTCACACCACCCCCCTCCCGGAGCCCGCACCATCTCGTTCATTCCCGGAGTTCCCCCTTTTCCCTCTACTCCCCAAACCCGCCTGCCCCAGTCACTGTGAATAAAAACTGTGCACGAAACCGATTCCTCCGCCTCTGCTTTGGGTCCTCAGCACCTCATCCGTGACAGAACGATCCAGCCACAAGGATGGACCCAGCAGACGCCAACCCCGTTAACCGGACGTTGGCGATCCAGGAGGAAACTCTTCAGCGGCACGAACATATGCTCCGTCTGATAAGCAGCCAGTTGGGAGCCACCACACAGCAACTGGCAGACCTCAGAGGCATGCTGGAAACCGCCGTTTCCTCTACGCCTCCCCTTTCCTCTCCCCGGCCGCCTCCGGCGTCTCCATCAGCGGTCGGCGCCGCCGCCCTCCCTGCGCCCCCCGACACCACCGAAAGAGCCTTACCGACGCCTGAAGTCTTCTCCGGTGAGTTGGATAAGTGTGGCGGTTTTCTTACCCAGTGTTCGCTGGTGTTCAGGCAGCAGCCGAGGGCGTTTGCCTCGGATAGCTCCAGGATAGGCTATATGGTCAATTTGCTAAGGGGCAGAGCCCTGGGCTGGGGGCAGGTTGTGTTGCAGGCCAATCCTAACCTGTCGTATGCCGAGTTTCTGTCGAAGTTCAAAGGAGTGTTCGCTAAAGGAACGAGCCCGGATGCGGCGGCGCACAGGCTGATGAGTGCGAGACAGGGGAGGCGGCGTGTCGCTGACTTCTCCGTGGACTTCCGCATCTTGGCCGAGGAGGCGGGATGGGAGGAGAAGGCCCTCCGTGGAGTGTTTCTGAACTGCCTCTGTGATGAGTTAAAATATGAGTTGGCCACGAGAGACCTGCCCGAATCACTGGAGGCAGTGATTTCAGTGTGTATTCGCCTGGACGACAGCATGAGAGAGCGCCGTCGTCCCCGGGACTACAGCCCCCGTCCTGCTTTTCGCCGTGTACTTCCGGGTGGGAGCAGGGGCACCGCGGAAGAGGACAGCGGAGACGACGCCGCCCCTGGCGGCCCGGAGGAGCAACCCATGCAACTCGGGCGGGCCCGGCTGACGGCGGCGGAGCGTAGAAGAAGGCTGGCGGAGGGTGAGTGTTTATATTGTGGAAAGAGGGGACACTTTATCGACACCTGCCCGGTCCGGCCAAAAGGGCGGGCCCGTCAGTAAAGGTGGGGCACCTGGCGGGCAAGATCAATGACTATTCCCCCCACCTAGATTGCTTCTCCCTGCCAGACTTAACCTCCCACGCATGAGCCACTCTGTTCAGGCGTTAATCGACTCCGGAGCAGAACAGAACCTAATAGACCGGGACCTAGCCCTAGCACTGAAATTGCCGCTACTCAAACTCCCCGAACCCCTCCGGGTCTCCGCCCTCAATGGCGACGAGTTGTCTGTTATCACTCACAAGACGCAGTTGGTTTCACTCACTCTCTCTGGCAACCATTCTGAACGTCTAACGCTCTATCTTTTTGAGTCCCCTCAAACTCCCATAATCCTCGGCTACCCTTGGCTGCACCAACATAATCCCTGCATTGATTGGGCCAAGCGTAACATCTCGGGTTGGAGTGCCTGGTGCCACCAGCAGTGTCTGACGTCAGCCATCCCAGCTGTAGAGCCCTCTCCCTCTACTTCTGAACCTGTGGCACCTGATCTAACTGCTATCCCTTCTGAGTACCATGACCTGGCCCAAGTGTTCAGTAAGGATTTGGCTCTCTCTCTGCCCCCACACCGTCCGTATGACTGCGCTATCGACTTGCTGCCAGGAGCCCCTCTGCCCTCCAGTCGCCTCTACAGTCTGTCTAAACCGGAGCGGGATGCCATGGAGAAGTACATCACGGACGCTCGAACAGCCGGCCTCATTAGACCCTCCTCATCCCCCCTTGGCGCGGGGTTTTTCTTTGTTGGAAAGAAAGATAAAACCCTCCGGCCGTGTATTGACTTCCGTGGGCTAAATAAGATCACCGTTAAGAATAAATACCCTCTGCCCTTACTAACCTCTGCCTTTGAACTCCTGCAGGGGGCGACCGTTTTTTCCAAGCTCGACCTCCGTAACGCCTACCACCTGGTGAGAATACGTGAGGGAGATGAATGGAAGACGGCCTTCAATACGCACCTCGGCCATTTCGAATACCTGGTCATGCCCTTTGGCCTAACAAACGCCCCCGCGGTGTTTCAGGCTCTGGTCAATGATGTTCTCCGCGACTTCATCAACCACTTTGTTTTCGTTTATCTCGATGATATTCTGATTTTTTCCAGATCATTGCAGGAACACCACGGGCATGTACGTCGGGTCCTCCAGAGGCTCCTTGAGAACCGTCTGTACGTAAAAGGCGAGAAATGTGAGTTCCACGCAGACTCCATTCCGTTCCTGGGTTTTATCATAGAGAAAGGGCGGATAAGGGCAGACCCAGCCAAGGTCAAGGCAGTTCTGGACTGGCCCGAACCAGCTGATAGGAAACAGCTGCAAAGGTTTCTGGGGTTTGCAAACTTCTATCGACGCTTCATCAAGGGCTTCAGTAAAATAACCCTGCCTCTGACTTCTCTCACCTCTCCCAAGCTTCCTTTCCAGTGGAGCCCACCAGCGGCCACAGCTTTCAAACTCCTAAAGGTTCGTTTCGCCTCGGCACCTGTGCTCATACAGCCGGATCTCTCTGAACCGTTCATTGTGGAGGTCGACGCGTCTGACACAGGAGTAGGGGCAGTGCTCTCCCAGCAAGCAGGAGGTAAGACGCGGCCCTGTGCCTTTTTCTCTCGCCGCCTCTCCCCTGCAGAACGGAACTATGACGTGGGGGACCGAGAGCTGCTAGCCATCAAGCTGGCCCTGGAGGAGTGGAGGCATTGGCTCGAGGGGGCTACTCACCCCTTTCTTGTCTGGACCGACCATAAGAATCTGGCTTACCTTCGGTCCGCCAAGCGCCTGAACGCCCGGCAAGCCAGGTGGGCCTTGTTCTTTGCTCGCTTTGACTTTACCATCTCTTACAGGCCCGGTTCCCGCAATGGCAAGCCTGACGCCCTGTCCCGTCAATTCTCCTCCTCCGAGCGTCCCACTCCGCCTGACTTCGTCCTACCCGCCTCCTGTATTGTGGGCTCAGTCACCTGGGAGATCGAGTCACTGATCCGAACCGCCCAACAGGCCGACCCAGACCCCGGCACCGGACCGCCCAACCGCCTCTACGTCCCCAGTCAGGTCAGGGCTCAAGTGTTGCAATGGGCTCACACTGCCAGATTCACCTGTCACCCTGGAATCCAGCGGACCATCTCATTTCTGCGGCGGTTCTTCTGGTGGCCAGCCCTAGTCAAGGACGCTCGCGAATATGTGACGGCATGCGCTACCTGTGTGCAGAACAAGGCCTCCAACTCACCCCCCTCAGGTTCTCTGCGGCCCCTTCCTACCCCAAAACGGCCCTGGTCCCACATAGCCTTGGATTTTGTGACAGGCCTCCCTCCATCCAGCGGTAACACTACCATCCTAACGATCATAGATCGGTTCTCCAAGGCTGCTCACTTCATTGCACTTCCCAAACTGCCCTCTGCTTTGGAGACTGCGCGGCTCCTAACCGACAACGTGTTTCGCTTACACGGGATCCCGGAGGACATTGTCTCTGATCGAGGGCCCCAGTTCACATCACGGGTTTGGAAGGAGTTCTGCTCGGCCCTCGGCGCCCAGGTGAGCCTCTCTTCTGGTTTTCATCCCCAGACAAATGGCCAAGCAGAACGGGCCAACCAGGAGCTGGAAGCGGCTCTCCGCTGTGTGGCGTCCACCAACCAGTCCACATGGAGCTCCCAACTGGCCTGGGTGGAATACGCCCACAACTCCATGGTCTCCAGCGCCACTGGCATGTCCCCCTTCGAAGCCTCTTTGGGGTTCCAGCCACCTCTGTTACCGGCCATCGAGGAGGATCTGTCTGTCCCCTCCGTCCAGCATCACCTTCGTCGCTGCCGACGGGTCTGGAGAGCCGCTCGTGCTGCACTCCTCAGGACCAAGGAACAGAACAAGCGGCTGGCTGATCGCCACCGGACCCCAGCACCCGACTATCAACCAGGCCAAAAGGTATGGCTCTCCACTAGACACGTCCCACTCCGAACAGAGTCCAAGAAACTGTCTCCCACCTTTATTGGACCGTTTGAAATAGACTCTGTGATCAACCCGGTGTCTGTTCGCCTGAAGCTACCGCGCACCATGCGCATCCACAATGCGTTCCATGTTTCCCAAATCAAACCTGTCTCCTCCAGTCCCCTGTGCCCGCCTCCAGGTGCTCCGCCTCCCGCTCGGCTGGTCGGTGGCCAACGGGTTTACACCATCTCCCGCATCATGGATGCCCGCCGCCGCGGCCGTGGTTTCCAGTTCTTGGTGGATTGGGCTGGGTACGGACCCGAAGAACGCTCCTGGGTGTCCCAGTCTGACATCCTGGACAAGGATTTGGTTCGGGCTTTTCGTCGGCGGCACCCTGAGAAGTTTGGGTCGCCGGGTGGCTCCCGTTGAGGGGGGGGTACTGTCATGGTCCCTGGCAGTGATGCCTTTTTTTGTTTCCTACCTCTGTTCCTCCCCCTTGTGTGTGGCTGTGTGTTGGTGGGCGCGGTTTTGGCTGGTGTCTCCTCCCCCTCCCTCGATCAGCTGCTCTCACCTGTGTCTGATCATCTCGTTGTCCAGCCCTACTTAAGCGGGCAGCAGGCTTCCACCCGTCGCTGGATCGTTGACTGAGAACCAGTTAGTTTCGGCCACCATCTAACGTGTTTTCACCTATGTTTCCGCTGTGACTTACCTGAGTTGTCTTTTGTACAGATTCCTCCCCAGTCGAGTGGAAGCCCACCTGGAACCCGCAGCTCCGTCACCTGCCGACGTCCACCGAACGGCCCGCTCTTCACACCACCCCCCTCCCGGAGCCCGCACCATCTCGTTCATTCCCGGAGTTCCCCCTTTTCCCTCTACTCCCCAAACCCGCCTGCCCCAGTCACTGTGAATAAAAACTGTGCACGAAACCGATTCCTCCGCCTCTGCTTTGGGTCCTCAGCACCTCATCCGTGACAC